>BGPR01053998.1:0-10296 GCA_013235015.1 Araneus ventricosus | reverse complement strand
ACGCGAAATAGAGCACTCTATAAATTATAACATAATATACGAGTTTTCGTTGTCTTATATCTATAATCCAGGAGATTATTTTTCTTCAAATGTACACTGTCCAGAAATAATGCACAATTTTGAGCATGTTACAAAATTGAACTTAATATGGATACGATGGTTCGTAATCAGTTGCTAAGAATCGTGGGATATACTATCGTTAGAGCTCACATTTTACAGTGAAAATTCGGTACTGAGGACAATTAGGGGAGCATCTACAAATTGATGAAGACGAAAATAATTTTGGCCCACCCCGTTTCACAGAAAGCTGATAACGAGATGAAACTTTCAACAATGGTTATGTTTGATGTGCATAATATTTACATGAAATTTCGTGAACGCAGCACAAATATTCTGGACGATATAAAGGTTTTCTTAAAAACTCGCAAATTTTTCCTCCTGTGTTTTGCTTATAACACGTAGAATTTTCTGTTATATTATACGAAACTTACAGAAAAAATGACAATATTTTAGAAACGCATTGTGTGAGCATTTGGAAAAAAATTTAATTATTAGAGAAAATATGAGTAGTTGTAGTAAATAATATTTTACTGTGCATGCGCGTGACATAGAGTAATTTTTCTTTCATAACTTCAAAGCCAGGTATGTAGGCTAAATTATATAAAAATTCAGTTCATTACCATTAGTATTCAGAAAGGTATCGGCATTTAAATTTGGTAAATTTCGTTACACTCTAAGAAAGGCTTAATGATGAGGGACAATGCATAAATTGAAATTTATCAAACTTGAATCTTCCAACAGTAATATTGAATTTTATGAAAGTTGAATAGCCCGAATACTCATGTAAACTTATAAGTTAAATACATAATTTAAATTTCATTTCAATAGTAACTATTCGAAGATTCAAGTTTGATAAATTTCAATTTGTGCATCTTCCCTCATCATTAAGACTCTCGTAGAGTGTACTGAAATTTACCAAATTTAAATGTCGATATCTTTCTCAATACTAATGGTAAGGAACTGAAATTTTTATATAAGATGGCCTACATATCTGGCTTTGAAGTTATGAAAGCAAACAGGCTATGTCTCGCGCATTCGCAGTTAAAATTATTTAGAACAACTACTCATATTTCCTTTAATATTCAAAATTTCTTTTCCACATTTTTACACGATGCTTTTCTAACAAAATGTCATTTTTTCTATAAGTTTCGTATAATATAAAAGAAAACTCTTTATGTTATAAGCAAAAAACGGGCGAAAAAATTTCTGAGTTTTTAAGAAAACCTTTATATCTTCCAGAATGTTTGTACTAAGTCCACGAAAATTCATATAAATATTATGCACATCAAACATAACCATTGCTGAAAGTTTCATTTTGTTATCAGCTTTTTATGAAGCGGGGTGGGCCAAAATAATTTTCGTCTTCATCAATTTGTAGACGGTCCCCTATATACCCTCAGGACCGATTCTTCATTGTAAAATGCGTACTCCGACGATGGTATATCCCACGATTCTTAGCAACTGATTATGAACCATAGTATCCATATTAACTCCAATTTTGTAGCATCTTCAAAACTGTGCATTATTTTTGGACACGAGTATATGTACCTGACAAAATATAATTGGGCCACAAAATACAAGGTAATAATAGTAATACACCAGTACATTTCAGGGGCCACTGTGGCCTATTAGTAAGGTCTCGGCTTCAGGGTCGCAGGGTTCCAGTTTCTAAACAGATTCTATTGATAATAATCCATCGTATATGTAAGCCTGGTGCAGGCTAAGCCTGACATCATGACAAGCGTCCTTCCGCTGGTGTGGTGTGGAAGTTTAGAGAAGAGATGCAAGCTGAGATGTCGTCCTGCACATCTGACCGGGGATAAAAATTATGAAGTCTGGCCCAAAATAACCCTCATCTTGATTCAAAACGGGATGTTAATATAACTAATAATAAAATATAGTTGTATGGCACGTCACAAATTTAATCATAAATTTGTTTTGAATTGATAAGTTCTTCTCATGAAACATTTGTGAAATGCATAAAAATTCAAATTTCTAAATTCTTTCAAATAAAATACTTTTTTTTCTTTTATTATCTGAAGAAACCATTCTTCTCTTTCAATTACCTCTGGTTATAATTTCCGTAACTAATGGAACTCAACCGATAAACAAAAGGCATGGATTAGTTCTATCAGGTAAATAATCCTACGAAATGAAAAAATTAAACAAGATAAATTCGTACCGAAGACGAAAATTCCCCTTAAATGAAATACATTCCTTTAATTTAAAAATCCTTTATTTGCCTACTAAATAACCAAATTCCTCGTAATATTTCAGAAAATGTAGAATATATTATAATTAAAGGGAAATTTTATATTCCATTTCAACATGCAACTTTTTTCGTTAATTTAAAACATTGTTTTAGAACATTCAATGCTTGCAGTTTTCCATCGTTTCGTTGCTTCGTTTCCCGCGCCAAATTAATTAAGTGACCTAAATTATTCACTCTGTATTGTTGAAATGGATTATGTTGAAATACAGAAGGTGAATTAGCTCATTTTCCTCTTTTGTTAATCTTTTAATTAACTCCCTTTACTGTCTCATCGTTTTTAATTACATTGTAATTAAAAATTCTCTATATTGTCATTAAAATTTAAATAAGTTTGCTAATGAGAAAGATCCTAATTCACAATTACATGCCTCTCGACATTTTGTTGTAATAACGCTAATTTAAATGCTAAAATAAATTTGCTGTTGTAAAGGTAACTATTCAAATTTTAAAACCTTTTAATTTTTAGTTAGGATAATGAGGATCATTAGAATTTATAAATTGTGCTTTCGAAGAGGGGCTTTTGAGTAACTTTTATGATCGTGTTTTTTTATGAATGCGACTCGATTTCATTCTGGGACATGTTGAAGTTGGCATTTTTAAACAACTTTAGAGATTTCCAAATTCCACATAGATCAAATTTATATAATGTCCACTCACTTAGTAAATTAATGAATATAGATTAGATGATAAATTAAAATTTTATAGAAAGACGACTAAAAATTACTTTCATATGGAATCATTAGTAAAGCTGGGATTGTTTATGTTTATTCATCTGATTAACCGGATTATTGCTTTTTGGTATACACAGCAACATTAATTTTTATTTTTGTGTTGGTTTATTTTGTGCTATTTTTGTGTATAAGTTTATGAATAGTTTGCTACGAATTCAGTTCATTTGTATTCATTCTCTAAATTTATTCTTTGAACTACAGATTATTTTTTTATGATAAAAGGATAAATTAAGAATTGTTATTAGTTTTTATATTAAAAGGAGTGATGCGATAGGGAATTTTCCCTGTATCATTAAAATTGCCATTAAAAATATTTGCATTACATCATTATGGGCATTTATACAACGTAACGATCGACATTTACATGATTAATTATGCACATTGGCGAGACGAAAAGAAAAGCCTTCCCATTAGCGAAATACGCCAGTGATGAGTTTTAAGAACGACCTAACTGAACTTTTAATTCAATGGAAATTTTGTGTTCTTTACTATTCAAAGAATAAAGAAAATTCGGACATTTAATCGAAAACTTCGTAGCATGATAATGATTTCGGATGTATACGTCTGTCTTGTCTTCCTCTTGCTTGATTGCATCAGCCGCTACATTTTGTGCGTAACGAATTTTACGTCACGTAATTTACAAAGAGAAAATACTTGTATAAAAATGTTAACATTATAGAAAAAAAATACGAAAGTGAAAATTATACTTTGGAATCGATGTCCAAAGACAGAAATTTTTCATCATAACTCTAACACTGGCAAAAGCACTCAAGTAAAAGATTTAATGAATAGGTTTGAATTTCGTTACAGCAATAAAAAGGATTGTTACAAAGTGTTTAAAACATATTTTGCGGAAAATTGGTGTCGCTGGGAAGCAAGTTTTTTGAATTTTAATATGGTTAAAAAGAAGGTTTTGTTCAATAGCATGCTACGAAGTTAATGAGGAAAAGTGCTAAAATTTAAACGAATTTTTAATCAATTAAATTCTAGTTAGCATTTTGAAAACCTCTTTCTTAGTGGGCACGTACTATTGAATAAATACCTACGTAGCAATTTAGTAACTCTGAATCCAATAGTCTGGTTCGTACAGTGTTGTATTCTGTGCGTTATGATATTTGAATATGCAATTCACCGAAAATATACCATCCCAAAAACATTATGTTAAAACAATCAAGACGATTCAGTTTAACTTTCGGCTGAAATAACTAAACATCAACCATTCGTTAAAGGTCATTAATGCTTCTTCGCCTTTTCCTTTTTCTGACCTGAAGAAATAAGGCAGTCACTCGATCCTGAAACTCTCCTTGTTACCCAGGCAAATCCACAATTAACTTCTGGAGAATTAGGGAGAGAAGAGCTTGTTTTATATTGCGCGGAGAAATCCTCCCCGCGACTTCCGAGAATAATAATTAAGACGAATGTTTAGAAGAGTCCCACAGGATTTCCGAATCAATTCCTCGAGTCTGAGGATTAAGAACATGGAGTGGCCGGGCAACTATCTTATCGTTTTTTTATTGGTTTAGTTTCTTTCATTTGCTTTGGTAGATTCCTTAATAAAAATACCCTGGAGGGTGAAGTTTGGTTCTTTCATCAATCTGCTGACTGTATGTGACGAGCGTCTTGTGTTTCTTTAACTTAGGAACTCTTTTGGGAATTGCAATTCCTGGAATTTTTATTTGTTTCTCTGAAAGGTGATTATTTGAATTGTTTTGAAATTAACACAAATTTGAAGTAGGTGAATGGGCATGCAAAAGAAAAAGGAAGATTTTAAAAATAGAAGATTACATGGTTTTGTACCAGCTGACAAAAATATTTTTCGATCATTTACTGGAAACTTCATTTCATTCTCTGAACAGTAATATTATTAAGGTGTCATTCTTATGAACATGAGTGAATTGATGTATGTCGATGTGTAAGATGTTCAGTCTTTTTGAAACCTTTTATTCTAAATTGTACAAACCTTTCTCGTAATAAAGAAAATTATTATATTGGTAAATAGTCACAAAAGTATGCTTACACTGAATCTCGAAAATTATCATTTATGAACAGGGCCGGATTTATACATTTCTACGCCCTACCGCCAGTGCATTCCCCACATCATTAGAGATAGGCAATGCAATTGTGCCACAAGTTTATTGAATGCCTATGATTGTGCTTGAAAAACAGTGTTTTGCATGGTCTTACCAAAATAATACTGAAATTTATAAATATTTGTAATTTCTTTTATATTTGCGCCTTAGGCCATGGCCTAGGTTGTCCCTATGGGAAATTTGGTCCTGCGTGTTGGCATAGCTTAAAGCTTGCATTCTTGCAAAGTAACGTATGAAATCTAAAAGAACTGATATGTAGATCTTTACTATAAAACAATATTACAGAAAAAGCTGAGTTTTCAGTCATGGATAGAAGAGATATTCAGGCAACATTGCAATTTTTTCTTGAAAGAAAAATATCGGTAATAATGGATAGAGAAGAAAGTAAGAAATTTGACATTTAATTATTGCTTTAAGAGAATTCCATACATTTATAGTACAAAGCACTTCTAGTTATCCAATCTGAATGCTAAACATAAAATACATTGCGTATCTTTAAGAATTTTTGTTTTGAATTTTATCTTTTTCTGGATATATTTTTTAAAAGCATTTTCAAATCATTATCAAAATTTCAAACTGAAAATAACATATTTAATTATTTACTCATTAACAACATCCTTATATAACTATCCTTAAATGACAAAATAATATTTGCGAGTTGTAAATTATAACAAAAACTCTTCTTATACTCTGTAGACTCGTGAGTTTACAAATTAATTGTCAAACACACAAAATCAATCACTGCCGAAAAATGCTTGAATATTAAATATTTGAAATTTTAAAAATTGTTTCTCGTATAAAATTAAATAATTAAGGAATTATTCATTAATTATTCCATTAGAATTATTTTTCTAACGATTTTTCTTTCGTGTCGTTAGCTTTCTTCTTTAAATACTTTCATCCGAAGTGACATGAAAAATCCAGAAACTGTTGTTTTAGTTTTTTCCAGTATTTAATTCATAATAAAAAAATACATTTCCAATAGGTACATTTTTACTTCGAATATATGTATGCGTTTAAAATGAAATTTGCCAAAAAAATATCATTGTCAGCTCTTTTTCCAACGCTATGATGTCAAAGATAAAACTTTTTAAAAAAATTTTAGCATTACAGTCTATTTCAGAAAGAAGGTAGTTCCAATTTAAAAACTCTACCGATACTCTTTTTTATATAAAAACTAGCGGTACTCGCACGGCATTGCCCATGGTATAACGACTTCAACAAAATAAAAAAAGCAAAGCCCTATGATCATTATTTCTCATGGATCTTCCAAAAACGTGCGAAAAATCACCCACAACGACACAAAATACTAAATAAAAAATCTTCCTCGTGCTTCAAAGTTCATTGAGTCACCATTACGACTACCTGTGTGCTCAAGGTTGTAAGTGCAATATTTTTAGTTTAAACATCCCACGCACGCACACACACAAATATTGCCTTTTATAAGTATAGATTAATATAAGTAATATCTCAGAGAGCTTAGTTTACAGATTCCACAGAATTTTGGTGAAATAAAATATGAAAGCAAAATGTATTAGGATATTGTTTCAGATTTCAACAATGAAAGAGAAACAAGGAAGTAAATATTTGTTTAAAGAACGAAAACGGTTTGAATTGCGTTGCAACAATGAAAACTATTGTTGTAAATTATACCAAAAAATATATATTTTTAAAATTTATTAAAATTAGAGAAAATATTGTATGTCAATTTTTCGATTCAAAACAAACTTTTAGACTTTTGAAATAAACTTCATTAGAACGGAAATTGCTTGTTATTTCTTATGGTATATCTATTTCCTTGATACGATTATTGGAAAAAATGCAATGGAGAAATTAGTGTGAAAAATCACTCAAAATACCACAAAATATTAAATAAAAAATTTTCTAGATTGAATTTTAAAAATCGGGCTTAGAGGTTTGAAAAATTAAGCCGAGATTTTCTTTATTTTAAAAGCTAAATATATAGATTTATTTATATTTGAAGGAAATTATCATCTGAGAATCGAGTCACTTGCTTGCCAAATAGGTTAAGTATACACATAAAACCAGCGGGAGAGGCCTCCCCATAACTTTCTCGTATACTCCTAACAATGTGGAGAAAATATAAGCTAAAAGGCAGCAAAGCGAACAAGAGTCCCTAATACAGTGGAGAAAAAAAGATTGGGAATCCGAAGCTCATATTTACAGATCCTACTATGGTTTGGATTGATGTCGCTTTTCATTGGCTCTCAGCGTCACGTGACTTCGCTTGCCTTTGAATGATGTCATAGGAGCGGGCTTAGTTTGGATTTCGATTTTTGTCTTAGCTATTGTATCATGGAGAAACCAAAATTATCTTTACCTTGAATTCATCATTCCCGTTAGAAATATCCAAATAATCGTAATTAAAAGATAGCTATTGTATCATGGAAAAAGCAAAATTAAGACAAAAATCGAAATCCAAACTAAGCCCGCTCCTATGACATCATTCAAAAGCAAGCGGAGTCACGTGACATTGAGAGCCAATGAAAAGCGACCTCAATCAAAATCATAGTAGGATCCGTAAAAATGCATCGGAAGCTTGGAGGCGAAAGGCGTGTGTAGAAGAGGAAAGGATGAGCGCAAGTGACGCAACAACGGCCTCGCGTCATTGTAGTAGTTCTATGGATTATACAGAACGACAGACAGTCAACCCTTTGACGGATTTGACCCACAATTTGATACGGACCTACATTCCTGATTATAAAACTGTGTACATAATTTTATCCATCTAGATATTCAACTTTTTTAGCAATAGTGTTTACATGAACGCGGACAGACAGTCTTCCCGAGAACGTGTTTTGTCCAAAATTTGATAGAAACCTACAAATAATGTGTCAAGACCACATACCAAATTTCATCCCCGTAGCTCTAATAGTTTTCGAGTTATAGTGTTCACAGACACACACACAGACAGACATAATTCCAAAATTGTGTTTTTCGGAATCAGGCAGGTTTAAACGTGGAGATTCGTCAAAATCTGGAGTTCGAATTTTTTGACGATTACAGTTTTTTCTCTTTGTATACGAGAAAGTAATAAAAAGAAAAACTGATAAAATGTTGTATATATATTTTATAATATCTTTGAAAATACCGATTCGAATAAACAACTTCAAATATTTTTTGTAGACATAAAAGAAAATATAGCATTGGAGACCTATAATCATTTACAGTGAAACCTGTATATAATGATACTGTCGGAAACGATAAACTTGCCTATAACGATATTTTCTTTGGTCCCAGCTGAAATCATATTTACTCAATATATTTTAAACCTGTCTACACGATGACCTGATAATCACGTTTCAGATACACCTGTCTATAACGGTAATTTTGCCTCTTTAGAAAGCTGGTACTTGTACAATCCCGATTTTTTTCCCCTTAGAAAGCGACACCCCATAGTGACAGTGGCGGATTCGGAAAATAAGAGCCCAACAGCGCCAAATTTTTTTGAGACCCCTCATCCTAACTAATGTTGTGATTTACGTCGTATAGATTCTGGGCTCTCCGAGGTCTTGAGTTACAAGGTGAGCCCCTCTAGCGCCTGTGCGAAAACCCGCCACTGCATAGTGCAGAATGTGAGATACAGAACCCCTCCATGCCCCTGCACCTGGAATGAGAATGCAATCTATCATTCTTAAAAAATCGGCCAGAGCAACTGGAATATGAACAGATGTTTGTTGCCTCCCTCCGGCTAGGGACTGTCGAACCTGTTCATTCGCAGTCAACACTTCGGACTAACCACTCGTTCCTTCAAGTTCGTTTTCGATGTGTTAAAAGCCTTGAATCTACAATGTCTTGGCCTAAAACATTGTGAGTTAAAGACTTTAAATAAGACATTTGCACTGAATGAAATAAAATTATGGTTACATCCCCCTTTTATGCTTAATTTTGTTGTTAGTGAAAATGTTAACTAAAATTTTCACTTTGAAATCCCCGAAAAAAATCTGAAAAATTTAAAGTTTATAAAATATAATTTCATATGACCGAGTATTTGTAAGATGAATCAAGAAGCGTAATGAAATTAATCAATGTATAAGGACATGTAACCTTACTTAATCATTGGCTGAGTAATTGCTCAAATTGTCGACAATGATAACTTGTCTATAACAATTTTTCTGGCCCCTACAATATCGTTATACACAGGTTTGACTATATTACAAAAATTGTTTGATTAAAGAGAGCCAAGTGATTTGATGCTTGAATCTAGAAAAAAACTCGTGTTATATGATATTAAAGTGCATTCAGTCTTTGGTGGAATGGAATTTCGAACCTGGAACGCTCCGGTCCAGAGGGCCGGGGCTTAGCCCCCAGCCCCCCCCCCCCCCCCCCTCATTGAATGAACCAATGCATGAATGGTTGAAAAACAAAAAGCATTTTGATTAAAATAAGTATTATAAACGATTGATAATTTAAAAATATTTTGAAATGGTAAATAAAATTGAATGCTTATTTTTAATAACATTAAAAGAGTAAATGCGTTAAAAAATAAGCAACATTTTGTAACGTCAATGTCTCAAATATTACACGCCCGAGTTCCACAAATCATATTTTTCCAATACGCTTTCCCTTGAAAAGGTGCCTTCTGGAGTTTTTGCACCCTCCACTAAATTGTATAATCTAAGGTCAAAATTCAAAATAAACTCAATTCGATTTTTTTTCAACCGGTTAGTAAAGGTGCTGCATTCCTTTAACCATATCAACTATATTAAAGAGTTCGCGGTACTAGGACTAGAAATTCTACTTTTGTTTCAATTAACAATTTTTGAAAAACTTCTGTCGCTATGCCTATAATTTAATATCTTTTTCGAAATAATGCGGTTTCGATAGTATGCATTTGTTTTGTAGAAAAAGAATTATTTTTGCTTGACAATAAAATGACGGACTGATTTATTACATCAAGATCCGTTTTTTCAGCTTCATAATTATAGGTTGTGATCAGATGACCAAGACGACAGCTAAGCTGACACCCGATACTTCAGACTTTTGCGCCACACCTACAAGATTTTTCCTTCCTAATGTCAGAATTAAGCTTCAATAGCTCCATTGGCGTCACTGCATGCGACTTCGCAATCATACAAAACATTTCTGAACATTTCAGCCAACTGCATGTTATTTTAATTGT
>BGPR01053996.1:0-10296 GCA_013235015.1 Araneus ventricosus | reverse complement strand
TCTATTACTTCGTTCAGTTACGTATTGCTACAAAGTTAGTACCACTGAGGAGGTAAAAATTTTGAAGACTTTAAAATGGAATAAAAATGTTTCTCATATGGGGATAATTGCTCGTTGGGGAAAATGGCAAAATTTGTCAGTTATTAATTATTCAGATGTTTAAGTAACTTTGCCTCTTGAAAAGCTGTGACGTAGTCTTCCCTTGGTCTTTAAAATAAGTTGTCAAAGGTTTGTCAAGTGGTTTAGGGAAGGAGATATGGAAACAAAAGATACAAGACTTTATTAGTAAATTGCACATTTTATCTAATAGAAAAAGAAAAGTTAAAATAAATCTACCAATAGAAAAAAATTATCTTTAGTTTTTATTGCACTTTAATCAAAAAGCACTTTATAAAGTTATATACACTTTTTTCATATTTCATCAGTTTAGAAAATTCAACCTGTGTGAAGTAAGAAATAATTGTTAATTGATCACTGAAATATTAGAGAGTTCTGTTTTCAGGAAAATTCTACACCAGTTTTAATCAATTCATTGGTTCTCGATAGTTGAAATTGCAGTGAAACATCCAAGTTTAAACCAATAGTAAGTTGACTATCACCACCAGTTCTATCCAGATGTAGCTTTGGGCTCGGTAGGGAATTAATTTCTCCCTCAAAGTCTATCTCCCGCAAGTGGACCAACTACAAATTCTAATTGCCAGGAAAACTCACAAAACGACCCTTCATGGAAGCCTGACTCAGCTCGAGTGTCAGAGCGGGGAAAAGCACTAGCGATTTCCATGTACGTCAAGTTGCCGGTTTTCTGTAATAAACGAAGCAACTGTCTCTACGTCAAGTTAGAGCAATTATCGAAGAGTGCAATTTCCTGCGAGGAGCCGGTTTTAGAATAGTCATCAGAGAGCGACTTTCTACGTTCCAGCCGGTTGAAGGGTTAACAAATAAAACAATGTAAATACTATTTTACTTTTTCTTTTCCCTCTCTAAAACACTGATGTTATGTTGTTGCTGAAATAACAATTAAAATTCAGTCTTTAAAAAATAAGTCGACAATTTTAGTAGTGAACTAAGCAGGCACACTAATATTGATTTGAACCTACTAATACGTTTTATTGTACTCATTTAGTTTGTTTCTGCTATTACATAGGTAACTATATTCCAGATATGAATAATTGTTTAAATATTTTTATTTATTATTTCATTCTGTTCTTATGCCAAGCGCGGCTTAACTCCCGCGCAAGTGAGGCGTCTCAATCTAAATGTGCGGGTGACGCGTCGCAGTGTAATGTTTTAGAAAGAAATTGTTAAAAAATATTAATTATTTTTTTTATATTTTTGCCCCAGTACACATGTTGTATATTTAACATTAAATAGCGCGGCATGATTTATTTCTTTTATGTGCACCATGGGATTTTATTCACTACTTCAAAAAAATATGCAGCATATCTCCCGGAATTACACTATCTCACTTTTATAAGAAGTTTTCTTTCGTTAATTTGCTCATGGTTATGACTGAAAAAATTGTCTCAAAAACATATTCAAATTTTTCAATTTTTTTAAAAGTAATAGTATTTTTAAATCTAAGTAGGTTTTTTTAAAATTGATTTTGAAATCATGTTTATAAAATTCTTTCTGATATGTAGAACAAAAAAATTGAGTATTTGTTCTGATTTCATATTCAATCTGTAATCGCGCATCGTATCAATAACTCATCCACTCCCTGTTTCACTATTTAGTGCATGACATAATGTTGTGTATGATGTCATGTTCTATTTCTAGAGGTGCGCTCTTAACTTATTGGTTAATCATTACTTCAATGTATGTATATATATATATATGCTTTTGTAAAAGTAGATTATTCTTTCTCTTGCTTTCCGTCCACGGGTGTTGAATTTAGTTTAATAGCACAACGTGTTTCCCCTTTGGCCCAGTATCGTTTCTGAAATGGATGCGGAACTGAAATAGTGTGTAGATCAGTTTGACGGGACAAATTTTGCCGTCTGGACGAGAAGAATCGAGTCGATTTACGAAGCGAAAAACTTAGATAAGTTTTTAAGTAAAGAAGCTGATGAAAGGAAAGAAAATGAAGTTTCGGCAAGTAAGAAGGCTTACGCCTTGATGTTATCGTTTCATAGCGACAAAGTTTTGGTTTCGCTATCGGAAGAATTTACTTGCGCCAGCATTTTGAAGAAATTGAAATCTACGTACTGAAAGGATGGAGCTGTAAAAGAAATAATTTTAAAAAGAAAACGACTTGCTATTCCACGAAATCTTTTACTGAAAATCAACCTTCAGAACATAATTCCCTTCAATTTGATGTTAGCAGAAGCGTTGCTGAAAGACCGGCGGATGTCTGAAACGAACGTCAAGGGATATTGCATTTCGGACAAATCAACTAACTCTGATATGTTTCAAGTGTAATAAAAAGAATCATATAGCATGATTTTGTGATAAGACTGTGCTCTGCCACCTTATTGGCAAGCTCGAACATAACTGTGAGTATTTGTCTCGTAAGAAGCCGCCATTCAAAGATGAAGAAGTAGCGGCAGTCTCCTTTGTTGTTGGTGAAGGAGAAGTTAAGAAATTCATTGTGGATTCGGGTGCTACTTCCCATATGTGTTCTCAACGCGAATTGTTTGAAAAATTAAAACCATCTTCAGGAACTGTGTCCTGTGCAGCTAAATCAAACCTTCTATAAGTCGCAGGTATAGGAGTAATACGTGGCAGGCTAAAGAATGGACAAGAAATTGTCCTCAAAAACGTACTGTTTATTCCTGAACTTAATGGCAATTTGATTTCAGTCAAACAAATATAGAAAGGTGGATATTCTGTAACTTTTCAAGTACAATAAGGACATTGTCAATGGAAGTAATTTTGTGTTGTGCGAACTGAATTCCAAGGGGCAATATTTCATTGACTTTATTCCACGGTTTCGAACACAGTTGTGGCCGGAACGGAAGAAACTGAGCTTTGGCATTGTCGATTAGGAATATCAGGAAATCATGCGTTAAGAAAACTTGGATTACCAACAAGCGATTCTTTTTGTGAAAACTGTGTTCTCGCTATTCAATCCGCAGAACCTATTGGAAAAGGGAACCGCAGAAGGGAAAGTGCTCCTATGCGAATAATTCATTCAGATTTATGTGGGCCTGTTGAATCAGCAACATTATCAGGTGAGCGCTATGTTCTTACTTTTGTTGCTGATTATTCTCTTTTTTGTGAACTGCGTTTGATTAAAGAGAAAATTGATATTGCTGTAGATTTAAAGTGTGTCAGGGGGAAATTACAAAAAGTTGCCAGAAATGCAAGTGCAGAAAATCACCCATGTCCCCCATATACTCCTCAGATGAATGAGGTTGCAGAAAGAATGAACAGAACTCTTTTTGCTAAAGCTTGTGCCATGTTGTACGATTCAAAATTACCTAAAATTGTTGGGATATGCAATCCAAGAAGTCTAAATCAACACCAGTTGCAGAATTTCTAGTAATAAAACTAGTGTTTGTGCCAACAGAACTGCAACTTGAACAAGAAGAATAAATTGATAAAACGTTAAAACGGTTTCAAATTAGTGTATGAAAAGCTGAATAATCCTAATTTTAATATTGATATATAAATTGATGCTGATTGGGCTTCTTCTAATATTGATAGATAGTTTGTGTCAGGTTCCGGACTATGTTTTGTAACTGTACTATTTTATGGTGTACTATGCAAAACTGCATATCTCTTTCTTCCACAGAAGCTGAAATAATTGCTTTAAGTAAATCTCTACGAGATCTCTTATATTATAATAATGTTATAAATAAAATTTCTCGTACAAATAGTATTTCTACATATGAAGATAATGAATCTGCAATTAAAAGTGTAACTAATGCAAATGTGTGTGGAAGATTAAAACATTTAGTTGTGAAAATCAAAATTTATAAGTGAAAATTTAATTAACCATTGCGTTAGTATTAAATATGTTTGTACTGAATATCAAATTGCTGATATGTTCACGCAAAGCTTGTCTAAATGTAAACTGTATAAATTGCTATGTTTGTGCTCTGTATGGATGCGCGTTTAAAGGGAAGTGTTATGATTTGATATTCAATCTGAAATCGCGCACCGCTTCAAGAACTCTTCCATTTCTTGTTTAACTATTTAGTGTATGATGTAATGTAGTGTATGATGTCATGTTCCATTTTTAGAGACCCGTTCATCACTAATTGATTAATCAATACTTCAAGGTATATATATGAATCTGCTTTTGTAAATAATAAATTATTCTTTCTCTTGCTTTAGTCCACGGCTGTTGAATTTACTTTAACAGCTTGGAGCGAAATTTTGATGCGAATGAAATTATTTAAATTATAGAAACAAATTCAAAGAAAAGCCGGTGTTTATAAATTTTGAGGGATATATCTCTGCTAATAATAAGATAAAATGTGTGTCTGTCTGTTTGTCTTTCAGTGCTTGTGTATGTGTGTTTTGGATCTCTATAGGGCAGACCAAAGGACATAGAATTACAAAATTTTCCAAAACAAACTTTCTATGCAGGAAGAGAGTCAGCGCCTTGAAACCATTTTTTATTAATTTTAAGAAAAATTTTAATTAATTTAAAATTATGCGATATATTGACTTTTTTCCTTTATAACTTCCAATAATATTACAGCAAAAAAAAATATTTTTACATCTTCGGCAAATTCAAAACATTATCTTTCAGAGATATTAATGAAGTTGGCGTAGCAAATTTCCTCTAATTTTAATTAATTTTGAAAAAATATTTTAAGACATAATTTATCATACTTTTCCTTATTGCAATTAAATTCAAATAATGAAATATATTGTAGAAGTAAGCAATAAACTACAACAAAACGTAACAGTATAAACGTGTAACAGTGTTGACGTGACTTATACGTCACCTATTATTCTAAGTTTCAATTTTGAATAATGCATTTTAAATGTTTTGAATAATGTCCAAGTCTCTGTACAATGTCGAAAATTATAATTATCGGGATTCATTTTCGGAAAGCGGCTTTTCTCTGCATTATAAAAATTGGGTGTCGCACATTATTTTTTAACTAACCTTACGTTGACGCTCACACATGAGTTGTGGGACAGATTGGTGAATGAAGGGCTTACTCAAATTCAGTAACTTTCTTGACTGTTAAGTCATGTCGTGGATGCGAAGTTACGTTGAAAGGTGGAGGGTATTCAACAGTTCAATTTAACGTCAAGTTGGTCATCACCGCGCAGGAGAGAGATGGCAGAAGAAGAGAAGTGAAATCCAAATAGTAAATTTGGAATACAGGTAATATTAATGGTAATTCAATTCACTTTGAAGTTCGATTTCTGAAATTTAATGAAGAGAAATTTTCTATTAATAGTGATTTTTGATAATTTTTTTTGCACTTCTTATTTACTTATTTCAAAATATTAGAATTTTAATATATTATTCACTTTTAACATTTAATTATTGTTATTTCATTTTTGTACTTATTATTACTTATTTGCGATGAGAAATTATACGATCATAGTATAATTTCTCCTTGTCGCAGGGGGAAAAACGATGTATTATCGCATAGAAATAATCAGTATTTGTTCTATTGAAACCTGTTTCAAATGTGTAATTTAATAAATTTTGAGATATTTTTAAAATATTGTCAATTTTCCAGAAAACTGAAATTTGTGTATTCGAAGTTCTTTATCTTTTTAAATTTCTTTGAGGTTCTAACAGCTATATTTCTCCGTGCTTTAAAAAAATTGGGATATAGATTTTTGTATTGATATTATCAATTGGCTTTTTTTATTTTTTATCAATTGTTCGAAGATTTAAGGTACAAAACATTTCTTTTTCCGCTAAATATTATTGGCTTTAGTGCACGTCTTTTTCTTGTATACTTTATCTCTTACATGACTGGTAAAGAGATTGATAACTTTACCATGATAGCTAAGTTTATCATTAAAAAAAGATATCGCACACAATAGCATTCTAGCGAAAACAGTTTAAACATGTGAAATTGTCATTATTGTTTTGTTTTACACATTTTCTTCATATAAATTTATTTTAATATACGTTTATGAAGTTTTAATTTCGCTCACTTCCTTTCATTCGGTCTCATTTATTAGACCCACCCCATAAGGAACAAGTGAATAGTGTACATGGCATATGCTGACCTCTACGAGAAGCGAAGGGTCGGAATTCATTGGTAGTAGACGTCCTTTATGACACCAGACCTTCGTATAAGCGAAAGTCTTGGGAGTAGCCTCCATGAAAAGCGAATTGGGATAAGGGCATTGCTTGGGTGTTGCGTTTAGTTGAAATCTAGTTCAAAGTACCCTTCTCGTCAAACATTCTTGCTTTAACTGTAAGGTATTGTCTTAATTGTAGGGTGACTTTAATATGTAGCTACTTATCTTATTTTATCTTTTTACCCATCTTTCATTCCTTACTTTCTAATCTTTTTACAAACTTACTTTAACTTTTATTTATCTTACTTTTATTTTACTTTTATTTTACTTTGTTTTTAAACTTTTATCTTTTTAACTTTTTCTTTTATCTTTTACTTTACTTTACTTTAATTTAAAATTAAATTAATTAAAATCTCGTGTTGAAATTTACGATCGACGATTATAATACTTTCTGTTTGTATACTTCGTTTACTAGAAAGTAAAAACGATCAAACTTTTTTCTATCAATTTTAAGAAAATGCGCTAGGTACGAAGTAAAACATTATTGAATTTTTTTTCTACAGACAATTTTTTGCAAACTTGGCAAAATCAAAGAATAAAGAGAAAAATCTAACACTTATTCGAAATTTTTCAGGTGCCTTTTCACAATTTATGGATGGCTTGGACGTTGTCAGTGTGGTATTCAAAATTATTTTTGGGCCTTTTCATACCAAATATAAAGGAAATTTAACTAACAAAAAACTTACACTTTACTGTTTTTCTTAAAAAATAAAATTATAGATCTAATTCAATATATCCTTACACAACTTGGAAAATAAATAAGAGTGTATCTAATTAAGGTTCAGAATGAAAATAAAAACCTATATAAAATCAAAACTTTATTTAAAAAGAAATTACTACTTTTAAATCCTTTACAAGATATTGTGATAAAACACACTATCTAGCATGTGACGTTGATTTAAATAATTCAATGCCTGAGACTACTATTATTGATACTGTACTGAAACTTGTTAATAACGTGTCGGGATGTCAAAGTTTATATTATTATTAGTTCTTTCTCATAACACATTTAACAAATTCAACTCACGAATTAACAGATTTACCAAAACGAAATACAATTTAGGCATTTAATTTGATCACTTACCTGAAGAATGCATATCCTCAAAACTATAACGTAACTAATGCATAAATACAATATCTTGATACTAAGCATTAATATCTTCCTTTAGAAATACGGTTTCTGTGTTCTTTAAACATTTTAAGGGAAGAATATAAACATTTTCACTGATTAGTTGAAATAAACTTCGACAATTAAGCTGCAGCTGTATTTCCAGACTCAAGATAAACGCTAAAGACAGTAAGAGTCCTCAAAACATAATTCTAGTTGATATTATCTTAGCATTGCATACGACCAAATTTTTTCTGTAACAAAATACTTTAAGTCAATAAACAAAAATACACATATATAAATAAAAATAAATTTCATCCTTTTCTTTTAGAATTATTTCCATTATTCATCTCAGAGAATGAGTTATTGATAAAATGGAATAATTCATTTCGGGAAAAGATAAAAATTATTATTGAATTTTTTTCATTTTGTAATTTTATAATTAGAGAAATATGAAAATAATCTAGAAAATATAAAACTATTTGCAGTTTGAAAATTGTGCCAAATTTAAAAACTACAAGTTTATAAGGAATAGTCATTATATATACAAATTTTCAAATTTTTTCATTTTTTCCATTGAAAGATCAAAATTAATTTTAATGATATCTTAAGTTACTGTTGATTTTCTCTAATTTTAATAATTTTAAAAAATAATTTTACTGTAATTTATTACTTTTCATTGGGCCTTGATAAATTCAAACCATGTTCGTTATTTAAAATATTCGTTTACGTAGCTATACACTTTTGTATCCCCAATGAATTTTGCTTTCCCTTTTTCTGTCACCAGTTTTCCTGTAAAAACAAAGTTCTCTAGATCGTGTCATAGTAGAAGATGTAATGTCTAGCTGAATGTTTATGGTTGATATGTTTTAATTCTCTTTATTAGCATATGTACAGCGTCATTTTTTATGTTAAGTAGACCATAAATATCAAATTATGCATAAGTTCAATTTAAATTATATATCTCTGTAAGTAAAATGCCAACAGTAAAATAACAATTTTAATTCTTATTCTTAACAGAGATATATCTATTTTGAAATTGAAGAATTAAATAAAACATACAATTTAAAACAACTTACATGAGTAGTCAAGTGTTTTATAAAATACCATCACAGTGTGATATTTTTCAAAACATGGTGCTGCACAAAGTCAGAAAGAAAGCATTACAATCTTTGCATTCAAATCGCGTTTCTCTTCAGATGCGCTTTCCATTCCTCATTTGTTGCAAGACGGCATACTACACATTTCTCACTGACTTCCTTTTTTTTGATCTTTCCACGATATAGATGAAGGAAAGTACTATGATTAGACGAACTACATTTTCAGATTCTTTAGAGGTGACGTACCTACAGGTACTAGGATCAATTTTCTCTACTTCGATCAACCGTTCAATAGTTTCATCGAAAACCGATATCTCCCGCCATTTCTTTTTATATATCACGAAAATTCCCTGTAGTTTAAAGAATGGCAGAAAAAATCTTTTTTGTAATACTTTCTTTGTTGATTTCTTGCTACAGGGTAATAGGACAGACATTGATCGGATCCCCATCCACTCCCCATGGTGGCATTGCCTGCTACCTACCATACAGGTTTCTTTCTGTGAATTTCATGCTTAGACTTCACTTCCATCATATCAGCATTATGAAAGTGCTTAGCACATATAGTGGTTTTGTCTTTCCACTTCGCAACACACCACTTTTTGAAAGGCTATAATTTCATAACTTTCTTTACTATTTTAATAATGCAAGGTAAAGCCTTTTCGGTTTTAGCCGTAATGTACGCAAATGTCTGTTTTGCTATTTATTAGTAATTCTTATTCAGAGGATGTATAAGATAGTTGTCTGTTATCAAACAGTATCCTTTTCCCTTTAGATCATTGAAGTAGTCATCCACGCTTTTGTAGAAACACCAGATGGTGTAGTCACTTAATGAAAGGGCTAGTACCTTTCCCTGAAAATTGTATATGCATGAGTTCCAGATGTGTACCCACTTTCGGATTTATGTTGAAATAATTTTAACCAAAAGGCTTAGGCTCGTTTGTTTGGAATGTATTGCTTCATCCCAAACATTGCTTATACGCAATAAGGCAACGACTCATCACATGATATGTCTTGTTTCGGCACATACAGATTTAAATCGCTGTACAAGCATACTATGGTTCACCTGCTAAGCTTTGGGTTTAGATGCAAGTTTTCGTCCAAGCGTCACTATTTCAAGTGCAGGAACTTCATAGATAGTCCTGCTATCTCGCTCATGATCTTTCCAAAAATGCAGGTTGATAAAGTGGTCTTTTTTGACCAAAACCACTTTTCCACAGACTTTTTTGTACTATGCCTTGTAACAAAAGAGGTATAAATCGTTTCATCTCTTGGTTGTGATATCTTCCATTTGAGCTCAGAAAGAGAAAGGGTCAGTTCGAAGCATTCTGGAAGTGTGTCTCCAGCATACCTGTTGAACACAGAGCACAATAAAGTTAAATATATCATCATCAAAACGGGTTGAAGTAATCTGGATCTTCCAAGTCCGACGGACACTTTTTTAACCCTGGATTTCCTGTAAATGGAAATTTAGGATGTCTGGATGTATGAGAAATATTATAACTTATCTACTCAGCACCAGTGATCTCAGCGCTTTCTAAGAGTCATCATCCAGATTCACTGGAGGAAGAAAACCGTCAGGCTTTCCTTTCGATAGATATTCTGTATCAGAATGCTGTTCTGTTTAAAACTAAGGCACAGAGCACTTCTTAACACTGTAATTTGAACGTTGACGAGCAAGTAATTACATTCTTCTGAATTTGGTTACGCTTTTATAGAGACTGGGTTCCCAATGGAATTTGGAAGTGGTTTGTTGAGAATGCAGTAAGACCAATACAAAATCAGATTATTTTATAGACCATTCAAAACTGCAACAATGGTAACCTCGAAAAGTCTCGATTTTGCCCATAGGCCCGTTTCACT
>BGPR01053994.1:0-10297 GCA_013235015.1 Araneus ventricosus | reverse complement strand
CAGTATTCGAGTGTCGCTAAATGACGTCTCCCAGTATTCGAGTGTCGGTCAATGTCGCCTTCCAGTATTCGAGTGTCGGTAAACGGGATGATGAATATTTGAGTGCCTCTAAATGGCGTTTGTAACTCTAACAATCACGGCACTTAACTTCTGATATTAAACAGCGGTTTATGTTTCTTTCAACTCTCAGAAACTTGTGTACTTCAGATAACAGATATCTGACGCTCTGCCCGTAAAATCTTACAAAAAATCTATCAATTGAGAATGAACAATGCGGCAAGATAAGGGGTAGACAAATAGATAAATTTGTTTTGGTTAGTTATTTGTTTAGGTCTATTAAATTTATGTTCTGTTGTGAAACAATAAAAGGACAATTTTGTGACAAACTTCGCAATTTTTAATAATGAACAGATGACGAGGACGAACGACGAGTCTTCAAAATTCCACGCCACATCAACCTGAGGACGCTCTCCAACGACAGATTTAGAGCGTACCAAGCAAACGTAAAAGACGGTCGAAACGTTAGCTGGAATTTCATTACAAATACACAATTTTTCTATCCCATAACCGAGATTTCCATCAATTCACCCAGTCAATGGGCATATTCGGAGAATAAAGATCAGTTCTGATAATTTTTCTATACACAATTTGGTGTCCGATGGAAATAATCTGATCAGAATTATCTCGTTTCTTTTTACTTTTATTTTAATTGAAAAATCTTAATTTCCTCTGGAACAAAACAGTGACAAAGTATAATTAATGAGTACAGTAAAGCGAGTCGAATAAGCACTTTTTTCGTTCCTGGTCACTGCTCAAAATCTGCCATTTGGTATCAGTAGTTCACTGTTTTGTTTTTTCACTGATTGATTTGAAGAATTTTTTATCAAAGTTTTGAGATGACGCAGGCTATTCTTAACATTAAGTGGATAGGCAGCAGGCGATACACGGAATCAAGAAACTTCCAATAAACAATTCAAATAGACAAAAATGCACCAAATATATATAGCATGTGTGTTAATAGATGTTGCATGGGTTAAAAGTGTACTTTTAAAGATTCTTTTGTTACTAATAGATTTAGATCACATTGACGATAATGATCGTTAATAGACATGACATACAATGTTTAACCTCTTGGCTGTTTCCTTTTAGAACTAACCAAAATTTCTCTTATTGGCCTTTTAAATCAGATCAATATAACCCAGAACATAAAGCGAGGAACTGACTTATGATATCCTTAAAATCCTAATAAAAAATAACATTCCAACAACACTAATATGCAGGCATCCGAAACTTAATGACGAAGCTGTGGACTAGTGGTAAAGCCCGAATTTCGGAAGAAGATGATCGTTATCCTACCAAAATTCAACATATATTGGGCCTAGATCACATAAAATTTATCATCACACTTTAAAGATCCCGTCTAAAAGTAGG
The DNA here is from genome assembly GCA_013235015.1 of Araneus ventricosus. Classification (NCBI taxonomy): domain Eukaryota; kingdom Metazoa; phylum Arthropoda; class Arachnida; order Araneae; family Araneidae; genus Araneus; species Araneus ventricosus. Next base: position 8,866 of record BGPR01053994.1, on the reverse strand, counting down.
AGATTGTGGTGTTGAATTATGAAATGAATGCAACAGGTATTTTGACTATAAAACCTCACAGAATACGGAAATTATTTCAGACAGGATCATCAATTAAATCGGTATTTCCAATGAATAATAATCTATATATATAAAACGGTACGTACGTGGCACAGAAAAGGGGTTATTTTCTCTTTTGCAGATGGCAACGATCGGTTTGTTTACAAAACAAAACCGGTAGCCTCCTCCATATTAGGCTTAACTTCATAGGCATAGCCTGATACTTTATTCGTTCAGGTGTAAAACAATTTCTTCTCGAAAAAAAACAGTTTAAGAAGTAGAGTTCACAACATTTCTTAATGAAACTTTGGATGAAATTATTCAAAAGAGGTTAGTTAGTTCATATCGAAGCCAAAATAGTTCAAATCAGAGTAGGTTAAAATCGTATAAATTCACAAATTGACTTGAACATCATGGAACTTTCTTTTGTGAATATTGCATATTGGGTACTTTTCCGTTAAACGCACACCACTTGGTTCCTTTTTTTTGTCTTGGCGAATTTTCTTGGAGAGCTGAATCGCCAGCTTGACTCAACTTCTTTGTTGATGGTACTTGACGCTCGCCAGATTTTTGGCGAGCTGAAACGTCAGGATCTTGAAAGCGCCAGATTGGTCGAAAAATGCATGGTGTGCGTATAACGAAGCGCAGATTCTCTACGTAGGATCAGCTAGTATGTTGAATAATATCAGTGACAACTTCAATGCAGCAATAAAAACTAAAATATCTGTTTCGAATTCTATAGGAACAAACTATATTGAGCAAAATTTGTCTGAAAGGAAAAAGATTTCTGAAATAAACAGAATACCATAATAATATCTGGACATGTTTCTGTCTTTTAGTATGGGCAATATACATTGACTACTCACTTTTACAACTACATACTCGTTTGTCAATAAGAATAGATCTTAATATAAAATTTCTAAAGAATACACGAGAACAATATCTTTCCGTTCGAAATAGCTTGTTTTCGTAACCTTAAAATATACCATCAATAAGCAGTCAATCATATGTTTTCATCCGTAAATACAATCTGATATTGTTGAACGTCATTTGAAATATGGCTTTGATAGTGATTTGCCATTTTTTTTATCGAGCCGTTACTGGAACAGTTCCAACTCTTGTCAAAAATAATTCTACGTCTTTCTTTTATTTTATTAGCTGGTTTTTCTTGACTTTCTTTCAAGTGATTAAGATAAACAATATTTTAAAAATAGCTAGCCAATTTTAAGTATCGGGAGTCTTTAAGATGGTATTTTGAATAATAAAATAAAATCTCAAATTTCAAAATATCAATTGCATGCTTCGGCAGTTTTTATTATTATTATTATTCAACGGGAATTTATATTGCGATAAAATACGAAAGTTTTTTTATTTAAAGGGAAAAAATGCAGTTGTTGATAATTTAATAAGAGTTATAGCAATAATAAAATACGCGACTTCTTAAGGGGTGTTAAAGCAAAAAATCAAGAGGAAAAAGCGGAAACATGAAAAAAATTGAAAAGTTAATTATCCTAACTAAATAAAGTAAAATAATACAATCTGCTAATAAAATAACACCCTGAAAGCGGGTAAATGAATACAAGTAACACAAAAATAAAAGGCGTCCAAAATTAAGTGACTTTAATTTTGTTCAAAATATGGCAGGTAGGCCAAAAAATAGTTCAAAATATGGCTACCAGGGGGTGGGGGATGTGGGTGCTTACTTTCTGGATGCGCCTGGCACGCTATACCCCAGTAGCAAAAGGATATCATACGTACAATACTGAATGGTGTTGATCAATATTGCTCAATACCATATAATTAATAATATAATAGCCCAGATCTGTCTTTCACTGATCCGGTAACGCTCTGACGTTACCAACAATAAAATTCGTGCCACAGCACTGCGAGACGTTAAACAGCATTATTTCATTGTTAGAGCACCTAAATTTCAGTAATTTTAAATTTAAAAAGTAATTGTCGTTCTAATTTCAAACTTAATAGCTCTAAAATAGTGAAATAAAATTTGTTATCGATTGACATAAAATTTATCTCGCTATGATCCATAGTTCCCGAGAACTTTTAAATTATATTAATCATATATTCCAAATTAATTTCCGTTTTTTAATAGAAAGTAGTAAATCACGTCAGTGTGGTATATCATGCGCGTGATATAGTTTGGATGCCAAGATGCATCTGATTATTTATTGTAATCGTGATGATATAATTTTATAATATTTTTGACAACGTTTGACAAGCAGAGAAGCGCTTTGTTTGGATTAGAATTTCGAAAAAGAATTCCTTTGAAATTTTAACTTTTGACTTGCGTTTGACAAGCTGAGAATCTCACAGTTATTCAATTATAATAAAATTGTTAAACGACGAAAAATACTTCACACGGAATGTTGTTTACCAAGAGGTTTTTGGATAAAGAAATAAGTAAATAAAAAAATATATTTTGTCATAAAACATATGTTTATTTTATGTGTTTTCAGTCAATGTTAAACATTTCTCTCGCATATATATCTATTTAAACACGTCAAATTTGACAGGAAATCTCTCGGAATGAAGAGGCAATTTGCACCCGTCATTCCATGACGGGTGATTTTCTAGTATTATATAATATCGCGCAACTTTCTGTGCTACCTCGGTAATATCTTTATTATTAATAGTGTACAAAAGTATGTGCTTACATCTTGAAATTTCTTCTTTTTCCTAGCGACATGCCCTCCTGAACAAACCTGGGAGGAATGTGCCTTTGACTGCGAGAATTCTTGCCAGTCTCTGAAAACGGATTTGGAAGACAACGGCATGTGTGATGGTGAAAAATGTGCCTCTGGATGTGTAGAAACTACTTGCCAGTTGCCACTGGTAGCCAGAGACGCCGAGTCTTGTGTGAAACCAGAAGAATGCACTTGCAAATTGCGAACTGGCTTCGTTTTAGCTGTAATTAGACAGTTATCGTTTTTTAAACCCTTTTCTTTAACTTTATTTCTTTCATGTTCGCAAAGATGGAATTTTGTAATGGGTTTTTCAACCACTTCCTGATGTGCTGGAGTTCTGAAATTCTGTGCAGTTGGGTGCTCTAGATGACGGCATATTTTAGCATTTGGAGAACGTAGCTATCAGTTAATCGCTTAATTTTGATTCCACATGAGAGACGCCATCTGGTAATGAGTTTAAGAAAAATTGATTACAAGATTCTATAGCAATTATATTAATGAATTAAGAAATATATGAAAAACGCAATTTTATTAGTGTATTTAAATTTAGAAAATATTTTTATCAAAAATTTTGAGGTCGTAGCAAAACTCGTAAACGCTCAAAGTGCTCTAAACAATACGATAACAATTTAAGGTGGAAGAAATATCAAATGAAAGAAAACACTTAAATATTCACGAAATATTGAAATATATTATGAATGTGATTAAAATTTAGATTAATTTAAAGTATTTATAACAGTGTCTCATAATTTAACCCTCTGATTACCGAATATTTTTTAAATTACTATTTAGTTGCAATGTTTGAAAACATGTTCAAATACCGCTGAACCAAGCGAATTGCTATTTACGTGCAAGGCTTTCTTAGTATAATACGTTTAACGTTTTAAAAGTACTAAGTAAACCCGTTAGCTTACGAAAATAACGGGATGCAGCAGAAAATAGACTTGCTTCCAACCCTCGGAAATCGCGGGATACGCAGTCAGAGGGTTATGGAGTTTTGATTTGGCCTCCGAATTTTTGATTAAAAAATTATTTCCTGCATTTTAATACATTAAAGAAAGTGTAATTTTAAAAATTATTTTTATTATTCTTCTGAATATTTGAAGCAGAAAATAACTATAATTGGAACTTTCGATATCGACTTGAAATGTTTCATTATTTCAAAAATTAAATTGAGTAGAAGTATTTTCATATTAACAGTAAACGATGAGTTGGAATAATCTGTAAATTCTAACTTCCTTTCTTTCAATGTTTTTCCGAACACAAACATCAGCAATTCACAATACAAAAAAAGTTATGGATCTACAAAATGTATATTTCATAGACTAAATTTATTAAATATTTTGTAATTTAAGATGAATAAAATTAGTTTCATAAAATATCTGAATATAGTCTTAAGATAACATAGCACCGATGGCTCTCTAGAGGCAAGGCTTTACCTCAACACTAAAGCTTTTTTTCATGGAACATATAAATTCATTATGTTATACATAATCGTAGAAATCAAAAACAATTTCCTTCTTAGTAGTTTAAGTACTACAATACCATTAATATAAACCTTCGAATCGGTGAAGCCGATTTTTGCTATTCTTCGTCTTCAAATCTAAAGTGGCTAACTCGTATTTATCAGTGATTTTTTTAAAATTTCTGAGTACAAAATTCTTTGTGTGCAAATATTCGATTACTTGTCAAAATCTGCGCTTTATAGTCTTAGTCTTAAAGCTTAGAGAGACATTTTATGAGCTAAAAATAAATGGCCAAATAAAAGGTTAAATGGTCATTTAATTAATGTCCAATTAACCTTTAAATAAAGGACTAACAACAATAACTAACATTTATAACTAATTAACAATAATAACTAACATTTTAGTAATCAGTTTTAAATTATTTATCTAAGTGATTAAATATTTTTACTCTAAGTGAAACAACTTCATTTAACTTGAGTTACTTATAAAGTACTAAGCTTTAATTTAAGCGTAGCGAGACATGTCGTAAAAACAAAACATACCGTCTCTCCGTTTATTTATTTGCTATTTATTCTGTTTACAGCCCGGACAAGTTGTAACAAATGGGTGCGAAAAATGCCAGTGTCTCAATAATACCTTGATTTGCTCAACAATTCTTGAATGCAAAACACCACCAGAAATTGAGCAAATAGTCGTACCTCCTAAACCAGCAATGCGAAGTAAGTGAGACAGTTTTCATACTTCAAATGTAAAATACAGTTTAACCTCTCCACAGCGGCCAGCTCTGTTCCACGCAAAATTGGCCATTCAGAGAGGTGGCCGCTCTAAATCCGCTTTATGTTCGGAATCGCAAAATAAATATTTAGCCTTAATTCGTTAGATCTGATTAACCGAATTTTTTAAAGAATTAAACCGATTTTTTGAAGAATAATCTAAAGTAAAAAATACTTTTTTCAGTGCGGTTTTTTTTAACGTAGGACTACGTTCCTCCCATTGAGGTCTCGGGAAGGAGTTTGATTCACACTCCGAAAAACGTTGTATGGGAGATCCTCTATATCTCGTTAACTACATATGTTAAAAACATAACTAATGTCTTATTTTAGAGATAAAGGGTTACAACAGAAGTTACAAAAAAAATTTGAAAATCGGGATTGTAGTTCAGAGACTCCTGTGTCGCAAAGTTGGGCAAAAATACGCATGAATTGGTGACTTCACATGCATGAGGTGCGCGCGCAGAATTAGCTGACGCTCTCGCTTGCAACGTTTTTGTGAGAGAGATTTCGCGATTGATTTGAAAATTTCGTTCTGACAAATTTAATACAATAATGGCTCCAAATGTAAATTTACAAAGAAGAAACGCCAACGAATTGCCAAACGAGATACAGAGAAGTTAAAAAAAGAATTGCGGAAGCAACAAAAGAAACAGCAAAATAAGGAACGTTCGGCCTTGCTTGCAAAAGAGTCACGTGAGTAAAGTAATCTTACGCCTTTAACATCAGCGGCTGTTTGAAAAAGACAGCCTCCTGTCATTTTCTTTACTTGGATCTTTTGGATTTGGTTGCGTTTGCTTGGATCTTTCAGTGTTTTCGAAGGTAATTTTTTTAATTGGGAAAATAAATCCCTAACCGTCTCGTCTATAGTTATTGAGGAATGGACAATAATATAATCTGTTTTTCAAGCAGCTTCTTTGTCAGTGTCCGAATCAGCGCCTGAGAGGAACAAATGAACTCTTGAATGTCCAACCGAGGCAAACTTCAGTTTTCACGAACTTCACTTTTCTCTTCGCATTAGGAGAGGAATGATCAATTTCGATCCGATTTCGGTGCTGTTTTTATGTGTACTAATTTTTTGTCCCTTCTTTTCTCCCTTTTCTCTCAATAAAAGATCCAACGACAGAGAGACGAAAGGAATGTATTTCATTTAAGTTGCACGGACGACCAACCCGGCCGCTCAGAGGAGTCTGAGTGGCTGTTCCTAAAAGTCATTTTAACTGTATGTCAGTGGGACAAAAATTCTGTGCTAAACGAAAGTGTCCGTTGTGAGGGGTAACCCCCTGTGTAGGGGTGAAGTTTTACTGTACAAAAATGAGTTGTGTTGCATAGCTCTTAGAGGCGAACCATACCAATTTAAAGGTCTAGAGTTACACAATAAGAATATTTCGTTTAACTGGAAATTCAATTCAAGCGATGGCTACAATGTCATTTATTCCAATCGGGTCTCTAAACGAACGGCATATATAAATGGCCGGCTGCCACATATATTAAGATCGGACATTTACTTTCTGTTAAATGCGCCCATTTGAAACGTGTTTTATGTAGCAAGATTTTCTTTTCCGGTGGTAGGCTTTATTTTTCATACAATCTTCTGGTTGATCTTCAAATGGCAGCATCTGAAGAAACATCTAAATTCCTGAATTTGAAATTGTAGCGGTTACAATTCACTGCCTTCTCCTTTTTACTTTCTCGTATACGAAGTATACAAAGAGAAAGTATTGTACTCGTCAAAAAATTCGCACTCGAGATTTTGACGCATCTCCACGTTTTAGACCTCCCTGAGTCCGAAAAACACAATTTTGGAATTATGTCTGTCTGTCTGTGAACACGATAACTCGAAACCTATTAGAGCTACGGGGATGAAATTTGGTATGTGGTCTTTAGACATAATTTGTAGGTTTCTATCAAATTTTGGACAAAATCCGTCAACGGGAAGTCTGTCTGTATGTTCGAGGTCATACGAACGCTATAACTCAAAAACTTGAAAAGCCAGATGGATAAAATTTCATACACAGTTTTATCGTCATGAATGTAGGTCCGTATAAAATTTTGGGCCAAATCCGTCAACGGGCTGACTGTCTGTCGGTCTGTATAATCGCATACTTGTTTAACTCCATGCGCATGCGTAGTGGTAGAAATGCCTGTGCAAAGAAGGGACACTCCGAAAACTTGGCAGTTTGCCAAAAACCAATTCTGGCCGCGAGATTTTGTAAGGAAGCAAACATTTAGAGCGTCTCGTTTTACTGGCGTACTGGAAGCAATCGCTGCGCATGCGCAAGCTATTCTCCTGTTTTCTCCGCACACGGAACTCGCATTGCTAGAATTTGATAAAAAAATAAATATTGCGAAGTTTTAATACATACGCATCTTTTTGAATATGGTTATTCACCTCAATATTTTACAATCACTATAATCTACATTGAAAAACCTTCTGATAGTCATTGCATACTGGGTTACAGTTGGTTCGAACTTTTTATCAACTCAGGAGGAAGGGGAATGACAAATGTTTGAAAAGTATACGAGAAAGTTTAGGGGAAGTCACTCCCTCTGGTTATGGTAGGTGGCGCTACTAGAGCCATCCGGGTTTTTCCCATGATGCCTCTCTCTCTCTCTCTCTCTTCTTTTCTGTGTACTTGTGTTATGTTGCTGTTCTCTGTCTTGTATCTTTTAATGTGCTGTGTCGTGGAACTTAGCCATCTAATAAAAATGGTTCCTGAAATTGAATTAATTCTACAACAGCGGCATTCCATATAAACATGACTCTCGTCCCTCTACAAAATTATTTTAAAAGTCGCGCAATTAATGTAATAACCCAAAGAATTTTTGTTATTTTATGCAAAAAATGATTGATTTATCTAAAAGCTGTTCCCTTTCTCAGCATTTATGGAAGAGACTGAGATGCCAACAACAGCCCCTAAAGTGACTACTTCATTTCCACGAGGTTTGGTTCTGGAGTTAACAACACCCGCGTGCTCTTACTGGTCTCGTTGGATTGACAAATCGAAACCCAAGAAAAGTAAGAAATACGGAGAAAAAGAGGACACTCGACCGTATATGCTGAAGCAGACAGAAGGCTTCTGTAAGAATGTAAGTAAATTTCTTGAAGTTTTTAATGTACATTTACGAATTTTAACCTCAAAATAATTGACAAATCCTTGAAGAAAACAAATGTATGAACTTCGAGCATTAATTTTAAGCGTAGTTCTACTGGTTTCTGCCAAACTTCGAATAATTAACATTATTTAACGATGGAATGTTAATTATTTTCCATTGAATCATAAATATCATATTTTACAGTTTTTAATTTAACACGAGGCATACAATCGGCCGAAATGACCGGTTTAAGTGTCTATTAATATTTTTCTACTTTAAATTAAACTCAAGATTGAAAAATTATTTACACTTCTGTTTATTAATTGCACTTTTTCAGAGGTATACTTGCACCTATACTGATGTCCAAAAGCTATGTTACAAACTCGAAACGCGATGTATCGACTAACAACCAGTTTATTGCAATGGAATTTGGAACACACGTGCCCAATACTATTAGACAGCTAATAGTAAAATAGTACCATGAAAAGGAGTAAATTTCTTTCAAATATGAAAATGAGCTGAAAACGGCCAGAACATGATACCTGATATTTTCAGTTTAGTTTAGTTATATTAACGCCCCGTTTTGATTCAATACCAGGGCTATTTTGGGACGCACCTTTCAAATTTGAACCACGGTCGGATGAAGCTGACGACACCTGATCTGGCACATATCTGCCCAAAAAAGTGCGCCACAGTCCCAAACATGCTCTATGGGGTTGAGATACGATGATCTGGCTGGCCACACCATTCGGCGAATACCATCTTTCAACAGATAATTATACTGTTCAGCAAC
>BGPR01053993.1:0-10297 GCA_013235015.1 Araneus ventricosus | reverse complement strand
GAGAAGTGTCTCTTAATTATTGCTGTATTAATAAAAGTACTTAGGTCAACCTAAGCTTGAATTTATTTGGTTACACCTAGGCCAAGACATTACAACCACATCAAGAAGAAGCAAGAAATGAAGCAAGTCGAGTAAGAATTAGAGAATTAAGACACTCTTTGTCATATAGTGCTCGAAATGAACAACGTGGCAATAGTCGATTACGCATGCAAATGAATCGATTAAATCAATTGGTAAAACTTGATCGTATTGCATATCAGTATAATTCGGAAATTGAATATAGCTTACATCCAGTTGTGGATGTTGAAAGTGTGAATAAATTTTGCACAAATTGCGAGGCATTAAAATTTAAGAATGAAGCACCTTGTGTTGTTTGAATGGTAAAGTTAAATTGCCGCCATTGAAGGCACCACTTGAGCCACTGTTCTCATTGGTAGCTGGTACTACAACACAATCGAACTATTTTTTGAATAAAATACGAAATTATAACACATGTTTTCAGAGGACTTCGTTTGGTGTAACGAATATAATAACTGAGTATTATATGTCAATATTCAAGGATAAATATACCATACAGCAGGCTCTTTGTTTCCATTTACAGATGCTGACCACAAATTTCTGCAAGTACAGTGCACTCCCGATTATCCGGGTTAATCACCGGGAGGGATCGCACGGAGAATAGAAAAACACGGATAATCCGAAAACTCCTTTTTATTAAAGAAAAAATCAACACCAGTACAAAAATATAAAAGTTACTTACATTTGAACTAGGAATTTTCCTTTTAATATTTACTGCTTAAAAAAATCTGCAATGCGTCTTTGCTTCTGCTGTGTGTTCATCTCTTTTCGTATATCGACACATATTTGGCGAACCGCAGTAATGTCACCGTAATCAAATTCTTTTTGTTCCATATAATCTAACAAAGTTTCCACAGATTGTAAAGCAACAGAATGAGAAATTGTATTTCCTTCGTTTAGTGCATCTTCTGCATCAGTACTAGCTGATTCTCCATTATCAAGTTCTTGAAGGATTTCTAATTTTTATTTAACATTTAAAACGTTTCGTTTTAGTTTCAAACCACTAATTTTTACCAGTAGAAATTTTCACGCTGCTAACTGACGATAAACAAGACACATTTTCTATTCTCCTTGCGATCTCTCCCGTGATTAATCCGGATAATCGGGAGTGCGCTATATATATATAGTAATTTGGCTACATGCCAGAGATTCAGAACAGAATTAGGAATTTTTTTTTTATTCTGCTATGATTTAATATCAAATAAGGCTAAGCGCATACAGGCAATTCCTTCAGCAACTAAACAGTTTAGACGGGTTGCCTGCACCGCGTGATTTCACGGCGACTAAACTGTTTAGTTGCGACGGGTGCGCATACATGCGATTTTTAATCTCTTTCGATTCTTCATTTTTGGATGCGCTCGCTATCTTTCCAAACGCACTGCGCACGCGCTGGGAGCTCCAAAATAATTTTTTAAAAACAGTGATACAATTTAGTTTTTCTCAAATTCATTTTCAGCTAACACTCTCTTTCGAAGCTATCATTTCAATCATTAGATTTTGAATGGTGAACTTTCGTTTTCATTGATTTCTTTCTTTATCAAATGTTTTGATGATCATTACTAGTCGAGTTCTGTACATAAGCCTATAATTCGAATTTTTTTAGGTTAATTTTAGGTCAAAACTGAAAACGTGCTCATTTCTGAATTGTTTTCGTTAGTTAAATACGTCCGTATCTTATAAGTGCCAGTGAATTATCTTTAAGGCCTATAATTAAATCAAGAACTCGCTCTTAGCTCCTGTTCTATGTATTTAATTAAAAAATAATTACACAATTTTTGCACTCTAGGTGCTGTACGTATATTTCTTTATTTAAATTACTTTCTTATTTATTGGAATAACTAATATTGCTTTATAGATCAAAATTATTTACTGCTTATTAATTAATTACGCAGTATTCATTAAAACTTTAAAATAAATCTTTATTGCTGTTTTTAGAATAAAAACTGTCGTTATCTCTTGTGTTTGTTTTTAAACCCAATTTTTCTTAATTCGAACTTTTGGATACATCTAATTTTTATTGTGGATCCCTCAGTTTCAAATTAACCAAATTCGAATTTGTTATGAATATTCAATCTAAAAATAGTTCGCGGAACAATTTATCAAAGTACATCAGTTTTTTCAGAGTAAAGTAGCCGAGCAAGGACAGTATATTTGTGCAGATGTGTTTCAATTGATTAAGTCGTGTTCAGCATTAAAATTTCAATATGATTAAATTTAATTTTAAATTTGGTACATCATTTTAACATATTCCTAATTAAATACTTTTTGCAAATTTCATATTATGTTGTTTTATGATGCTAAAAAATGTTTTATATTTAAAAAATGCTCGATCCTATAATTAAATAGCATTTAGATTATGTTAAAAAAGTTTCGTTTTTCTAATTTTGTATAAAATTACTTTTAAATTTTAATTTTACATTTCTTTATACTCGGTATACAGGAACCAACTGTCTTGTAAGAGATGTGAAGTTAAATGATTTGCTAATTCCATTTGTTAAAATTTGCAACTTAAAATTGCTTATATAGAAATTAAATTACAATAAATGCAAAATTATTTGGTTTTGGAAGTTAGACTAGGGAAAACGGGGGACTCCTAGAGGACTTAATTCAGCCCTGCCCGTTTCAAAACATCCAAAGAACATTCGATAAATATCCAAATAAATAAATTCGGAAAATTTAGAGAAATCAGACAAACAAATTATAAAAACAAAATTATCTAGTAAATCTCTACTAATAATAAAGGAGACTGTCTGTCTGTGTGTGTGTGTGTTGGCGCTCTACAGGCCAGACCACTGGACTTAGAGCCACTAAATTTGGCACAAACATACTTTGGAGGGTGGGAATGTGCACCTCGGAGCCCTTTTTAAAAATTTTAATTAGAATTTTAATTAATTAAATATTAAGCGAAATTTTGGCGTTTTTCCTTTATAACTTCCGAAAATATTATAGCATAACGCCATCTTGAAAGTGCAAAAAATTACCTTCTCAATGATATCAATTAAGTTGCCGTACAATTTTTTCTCTAATTTTAATGAATTTTTAAAAATATTTTTTGGCATAATTTACAACAATACTTTTCATTGTTGCAACGAAATTCAAACCGTTTTCATTGTTTAAAAAAACATTTAATTGCATGTTTCTCCATAGCTGTTGAAAGATAAGGTAATATCTTAATGTTTAATGCTATGTTTTAATCAGCACATTTTCATCCAGCTAACATGAGGCTGGAAGTAAAATGTGCGCGCCATTTTAAAGTAAAAATCTAATTTTGAAAGAAGAATAAGAGTGAAGTTGATGCCAACAATGTGCAGTTTGATGTTGCATGACACAGATGTTGCATCATCAAGATGATGTTGCATCCACTTGACTCTATTAGGGACGTTAATGCAGACAACGAACAGAACAGGTGCAAAGCTACGGAAAGAACATGAATTAAATGTCTATCACAATTTGAAATTGTTAAGGGAACCATGAATATTAAATTATGCATAAGAGATTCAATTGAAATTATATTCCCGGTGAACAAGCTAGTCGCCGAAGATGGCTAGTACACAATGAATACGAAAAACATAGAATGCGACACGATTCTAAATAGCAGGAGCTCATTCCAAAAAGCGCACGTCACTATAATTAAAATATTTTGTCTATTATGAAGTATATTGAGCAAATAAATGTTTCATACTTAACAAATGTTAAAAGAAATGTTTCATATTTTTCAAATGTTTATAGCACAGGTCACATGAGTTAGGTTAAGTTTGCACAAGTGACAGCTTCTCTTGTGACTCAAAATTTTCTTTTCACTCAAATTTTGAAACAAGTAACTAACATAAAACGTAGTCATTTTATGTTAAACAAAATTGTGTTTAACATAAAATGACTACGTTTTCATTAAGGTCTTTAAAAAGCCCTATTCAATGATATCTCATTCATCGCTTAGTTGAGAAAAATGGATGTTGACAAAGAGAGATAAATAATATAAAGGATAAAATTAAAATTACTGATTTCAAAGCATCTGAAATATCAACTAAGAAAAGACCAATTAAGCTAATTAAAATTATGTAATAAAACGCATGCATTATTAATAAAAATGGAGTAACAATTATTAAAAGTATGCAAAATTATTATTTATTTTAAAAGTAATAACTGATAATAAATATAGCGCAAGCCTTCTTTCTATACACTCAATCAATAATTCCGTTTCAATCCTTATAATCTCAGCCATTTTTAGGGCTAAATTATTTTAAGAATATCGCACGCTTCTTTAAAACGCCGTTAAGTAAAGCTTCGTATAGTTAAACGCGCCAATTTCTGAGCTCGCTTTGTGACCTTCACCCCTTGAATGAACAGAGCAGAGCAATTATTTAGTTGCATGTATGCGCGCTCCAGTAGAAACCCGTGTACTTAACGATAGTTGTGCGACTTTTTAATCAAAAGGCGATCGCTGTGGTTTTACGACTGTTTAGTTGCCGAACTATAAAGTTGCATGTATGCGCGCTCTAACTTGAGCCCATGGTCTTTCAACATGCAACTAAACTGTTGCCCGATTAATAATTGCATGTATGCGCATAGCCCAAGATTTGTGTTTGCTTTTTTTTCTCTGAATGTTGGGGAAACACTGAATCTTTAAAGTGTGCAACGGCCAGAAGTTATTGCTATTTGACAGGGTTTTTTTTCTTTCTTTTAGCTGAATTAAGCAGTATCCATGTTTATTCAGGCAACCAGGGAACTCCATAATATGAAATAGAACTTATACTCTGATTTATTTTTCCGAGATCTTTTTGTTGAATTATGAAGCATCGGTCGTGTGGCAACTCCACGAGAAAAATTGAGTTACCAGTTGGAAAAGTTACCAGTTTTTGTTAAAGGGGTTCCTTCTTTTTCGTACTTAATTTTGGAATTGAATATTCATATATCTTATTTTTAATATCTTTTCCTTAACTGCGCGAGTTCTTACACTGAAAGGCTTCCTTTACTTAAAAAAATTTTATTAATAAATCAGTGACAATCAGATCTGAGAAATTTTTTGGAACGATGATAACCCGTCATAAACGGGCATAAATCGTCTAGTTTTAAATAAATACAATAATAGATATCAAACATTGAATTGTGTTTAGGGATTGCAATCCGGCACCAATTTCAATCCGGTCGGATCCGGCAGGATTTTCATCGATCCGACCGGATTGGTCACATCAAAACTATTTTGCCTTTCCATTCCAAAATCATCTGTCTAAAAGATGATAAAGTCAGTGTATTACAATATTTATGAAAAAAACGTTTATTTCTTATGAAATCAACTTTATTTACACTGTTATAATTAATCAATATTTACGTATGAATCAACAATAAAAATTTAGTATAGTGTTACTAGTTAAATTGTATTGTTATATCAGTTTAGTAATAATTAGATAATGACGGGCGGTTAAGTTCAGTCTCACTTACTAGATTTCACAAATGACATCAATGATAACTTGTAATGAAACTTACATTACATTATGTAAGTAACTTATATTAAATCAACTAAATCAAGCTTATCAACTGAGATCACAATAATTAGGTACTTTAGGCACGTCAAGCAGTCTCATTCTTATAATTATGACAGTCATCATGAATCTGTTTAATCAATGGCACAATTATTACAATAACGAATTTAAAACTTCTTATTTTTTAATGTACTCACTTTAAATTATTATTTTAAGTAAAACAATTTAAAAAGATCATTCTGGTTTTGAAAAAAATTATAGTAGGAAACAAATAGTGTTAATTGTGCCATCTGCCAATCGACTTCTAACAGAGCTACAAATATAACCAGCGGCCGAGAAGGCCCTGTCTCCTTCTACACTTGTCGGTTTTATTGTCAACAAATACTCATGAATAGAAGACAAGTATTTTCTCGAACACCTTCACTTTCATATGCAGTCATTTGCTTTTTTAATATTTTCTCAACATCTTTCTCTCTTTTGGTATTTATGCTATAGGTTTTTCATATCTTGCTGGATTTGCATTTGCAATTCTTTCTGTAATGTCAAATATTTTTTCAATGACGATGAATCTAAGTTATTTTCTGCTATATTATCTACTTTTTTGTTAAAGTTATCATCTTGAATAACTATTTCTAAGATATTTTTCATTTCTAGTCGTATAACTTTTTTTCTGCATATTAAATGTATCATCAGCTCGCCTTGTATCATCATCATATTTTTTTTGATTCTGTAAGTATATTAATATTCCTGTTACTACAGTGCGGCTTTCTTTTATCCTCACACGCAGTGCCTCAGATAATTCAGCACTTAACACTGTGTCTTGAGAAAGCAACTTCTCTAAAATAAACTTTAGTGTTGTTTCAGCAGTTAACAGGGCAGAATCTCTTCTATATAGTGCCTCTACCGCCAACGTAAATGGCTGCAAACTGTCAATCAGGTCTTTTATTTTCGATCATTCTAGGTCGCTTAATTTTGTGTCAGATCCTATATCAATCAAAGCTTTATCTATACACACTTTCAGCTTATGAAATCTTTCTATCGTAGCCAAAAGACTGTTCCAACGTATGCTGCGGTCTAAAATAAGGCTTAATTCTTCGCCTGTATCTTCTTTCACACACTTTTCCAGGTACATATCGTATTTAGTAGGCGATCTTTTGAAAAACTTCACCACTTTCCGCACTTTTTGAAGACGATCATTGTATCTAGGAATTACTTCAGCCCTTGAAAGATGAAGATGACGAGGATCTGTTGTTGTTGTTACTGTCACTCCTTGTTCTTCATAAGTATTATTCGTTTCTTCGTCGTCTGTATCTGATTCATTAGAAGTTATTTCTTGGTGTTCCTCTTCTCTTTCTATATTATTTTTATATAACATGTCGACCACGGCTAATGGTAAACAATGTACGAAGCACAATTGCTGGTAACAACTCATAAGTTTACCAACTTCGACCATGACACCAATAATATCAGTGTCAGAATCAAGACCAAACATTTCCAGGCGGTTTTTTTTATGACACTGATAGTATGTTCCGCAGTACTCGAGACATGTATTCTAATTAAGCCCCGATTAAAGTGTTTTTCTTTGTAGTGTACGTTCAGGTTCAAATATCGGTGATTTTTCTGGGAAGTCCATTCGTCAAAACTTAAAGCGCATCTTTTTGCTTGTTTCTTAAGATAATCGAACTCAATCAAGTCAGCTTTAAAGGTATTTGCAAAATTGGTAACCATAGATCTTATTGTTTTTGGTGGATTAGGAAGTTGAAATACGTTTTTCGAAAACAAATATCTCAAATTTGTCGGTGAACAAAATAAACTGAGGGCCACACCATTTTTACAGACCATCTTCTCCATAGAGTTTTCCTTTTTAAAATAGCTGCCAATTGTTTTAGACTTTTTCTTGGGTATTTCTTTCTCACAAATAATATAAACTGAATCAGTTTTTGACGTGGATGCTTTAGGGAATAAATCAGAATTAGGACGTTCTAATTGGATATTTTCAGAACATAGATCAATGCAGTGCTTTGTTTTTTTAAACCTTTGCAAGAACCTTTGCTGATTTTTAGCATATCAAAGCACAAGGAGCATTTCGCGCAGTTATCCTTGTCCATTTTTCTAAAATATAACCATACATTTTTCTCATGGTCCTCACCACTGTTCTCCTCATTTTGACTTGGTTTTAAAAGTGACATGTTTGTTTTAGAGCTTTTAGACTAGTACCTGCAATGCAATACAAATAGGTACATACTTACAATTTAAAACGTTAGTTCTGTCACTATGTAGGAAGAAAGTCATATTATAAAAAAATGAGAAATATGGATCGTTACCCAATTCATTTCTAAGTCTAATTATCTACTTAAATCATTCTCGTACTCGTAAATGCAACATAAACAAAATTCACCTATCAATTGAACAATAACAATGTCTATTTACTTACGTTTACTTAACGAAGCAGTGACAAAAACACACAACACACGTGTTGACTCGAGCGAGACAAATGGTAATAACAATTGATGGCCGACAAACGCGGCTCGCGTGGCGGCGGCAGGTTCCGAATGTGTAGCGGGTGAGTCAGTGTCGAACGACTCGTACGCACCACGCATTTAAGTACCTACTCTTGCAACAGCGGGAGTATTTTTCCAAGAAATCGGTTTCGTGTATTTTTTAAAAATTTACTGGATCCGGTGATCGGATCTTGCAAATTGGTGCCGGATCCGGTAGACGTCTAATAATGCCGGATCCGGTTTTCCGGATTGCAATCCCTAATTGTGTTCATCTAATCTATATGTATTCTCAAATCTAGCAATAGCAAAGCATTGCCGGGTTCAGCTAGTAGTGATATTAAAAGAAATATTTTATATTTTGTATGTCTAAATACAAGTGTTTAAGCTTTTTAGGAATCATACTTTTCTTTTTTAAAAAAAATCTAAATTGGGATACATGGTTAATTTATTGAAATTCCATTAAATGGTAATGTCCATCGATTATTAAGTTAAACCTGCTTGTTTTATGCTATAGTTATTTACCCTTTCAAGGCACTGTCTAAATGACTGCATTCTGCACTGATACAGATATGTGGAATTAAGCTTGAATGGATCAAAGCATGCTATATTTTTGTCAATTTAGACATTTTTAATCGAAATGAATAATATTAAAATAAAATTCAGAATCGTGAATGGGTAGGAGTGGAAGTTCTGTAATAAAGATCTGAAATATTTTCATTTGTGGTGCAATAAATTGATAAAAAATATGCAATAGGTGCTTTTAATGTTTTTATAATCATGAATTTATCTTATAATCAACATACTGCTAATTAATCAGAAGGTTGTTTCATGGTTTATATTGTATGAAGTTTCATTCTTTATATTTTTATTAATTTGTTGAAGTCTGTTGGCTTTTCAAATTGGCCAAACCCCTCTGTTATTTCTTAATGATGTTGTTTCAAGGAGTTATTTAAATGTAGATTTTAATCCTCATTTTTCCTTGCATTTATTTTGCAAAAGGTCTAATAAACGAAACTTTCTTTTGGCATTTATGATTTTAACATGCTCATGCCAGCATGCATCACCAGTGGCCATCACCATTGGGTACCACAAAACACCAAATGTATAGCTGGCTCGATTATAGTCCATTCATACTTTTGCTGGTTGCCTTCTGATGGCAAATCATTGAGTGGTATTGGCGTACTGTAAACAGAAATAAGCACAAATGGAATAATCAGAAGCTTCTGAAAAATGTTTCTAATATACTTAGTTCTTTTGGTTTGCTTATCCAAACTGAACTGCACGACAGCAAATCAGCAGTAGTGGGAATGAAAGCAAAACAAAAACTGTTATTGTTGCCATAAGCTTTCATATTAATCAATAATTCAGCTCTGCCCAATAAAGCAAAATGCTCTTAATGCTATGCCCAGAGGCAAGAAATGCAAATTTCAGAGTCAACGTGAACATGCTGAGAACCCATTTATATAAAGTTTATGTGAAGTCCTGATCACTATTCTTTGATTCTCCTGTAGCAGCATTCTTTTCCGTTTTTAGCATTATGAAGTATTTATAGCTAAAAATAGATCTTTAAAATATAAACTAATTTCTGATTGTTTCGACAGGACAGTGTCCCAGTAATTGAAGAAATGGAAGTGCCATATGACCTACGTCGTTTTATCATTGGCCAAAAAGGTAAAGATGTTCGAAGCATGATGGAAACGTATGATGTACACATAATCATTCCTCCTCAAAATGAACAATCTGATGTTATCACCATTACGGGCCTACCTGAGAAAGTTGCAAAAGCTAAAGAGGCTCTGAAAGAAAGGATTAAGCAATTGGAACTCGAAAAACATGACAGAGTATGTTTGAAATGTCAAGTGTTTTTGTCTTGCTGTAGTTATTTTCACACTCACTGTTAAAGAGATCACTGATAAGGGTATCGCAAGATAAATGATCATCAGATATGCAATACAGATGTTATATTTCTATTTTCTGATGCAAGCTTATGAGTTGAAATTAGAATTAACTTACATGTGTTATGATTTAAAATCTTATTGAACATGAAAAACGCAAAAAATATACGCAGTAGAATCCTTTTGTATTTAGCACATTGAATGCTACAATATAAAACGGTTTTTTTAGAGGGGAGATTTCGTAAGAGAATAGAGGTCACAGTAACTAAACTAATACACATGTTCCTGTCGAAAAGACAACATTGAAATATCTGCGTCTGAAATCTAGTTCTATACAAAATGT
>BGPR01053992.1:0-10297 GCA_013235015.1 Araneus ventricosus | reverse complement strand
GTTGCTGAACAGTATAATTATCTGTTGAAAGATGGTATTCGCCGAATGGTGTGGCCAGCCAGATCATCGTATCTCAACCCCATAGAGCATGTTTGGGACTGTGGCGCACTTTTTTGGGCAGATATGTGCCAGATCAGGTGTCGTCAGCTTCATCCGACCGTGGTTCAAATTTGAAAGGTGCGTCCCAAAATAGCCCTGGTATTGAATCAAAACGGGGCGTTAATATAACTAAACTAAACTGAAAATATCAGGTATCATGTTCTGGCCGTTTTCAGCTCATTTTCATATTTGAAAGAAATTTACTCCTTTTCATGGTACTATTTTACTATTAGCTGTCTAATAGTATTGGGCACGTGTGTTCCAAATTCCATTGCAATAAACTGGTTGTTAGTCGATACATCGCGTTTCGAGTTTGTAACATAGCTTTTGGACATCAGTATAGGTGCAAGTATACCTCTGAAAAAGTGCAATTAATAAACAGAAGTGTAAATAATTTTTCAATCTTGAGTTTAATTTAAAGTAGAAAAATATTAATAGACACTTAAACCGGTCATTTCGGCCGATTGTATGCCTCGTGTTAAATTAAAAACTGTAAAATATGATATTTATGATTCAATGGAAAATAATTAACATTCCATCGTTAAATAATGTTAATTATTCGAAGTTTGGCAGAAACCAGTAGAACTACGCTTAAAATTAATGCTCGAAGTTCATACATTTGTTTTCTTCAAGGATTTGTCAATTATTTTGAGGTTAAAATTCGTAAATGTACATTAAAAACTTCAAGAAATTTACTTACATTCTTACAGAAGCCTTCTGTCTGCTTCAGCATATACGGTCGAGTGTCCTCTTTTTCTCCGTATTTCTTACTTTTCTTGGGTTTCGATTTGTCAATCCAACGAGACCAGTAAGAGCACGCGGGTGTTGTTAACTCCAGAACCAAACCTCGTGGAAATGAAGTAGTCACTTTAGGGGCTGTTGTTGGCATCTCAGTCTCTTCCATAAATGCTGAGAAAGGGAACAGCTTTTAGATAAATCAATCATTTTTTGCATAAAATAACAAAAATTCTTTGGGTTATTACATTAATTGCGCGACTTTTAAAATAATTTTGTAGAGGGACGAGAGTCATGTTTATATGGAATGCCGCTGTTGTAGAATTAATTCAATTTCAGGAACCATTTTTATTAGATGGCTAAGTTCCACGACACAGCACATTAAAAGATACAAGACAGAGAACAGCAACATAACACAAGTACACAGAAAAGAAGAGAGAGAGAGAGAGAGAGGCATCATGGGAAAAACCCGGATGGCTCTAGTAGCGCCACCTACCATAACCAGAGGGAGTGACTTCCCCTAAACTTTCTCGTATACTTTTCAAACATTTGTCATTCCCCTTCCTCCTGAGTTGATAAAAAGTTCGAACCAACTGTAACCCAGTATGCAATGACTATCAGAAGGTTTTTCAATGTAGATTATAGTGATTGTAAAATATTGAGGTGAATAACCATATTCAAAAAGATGCGTATGTATTAAAACTTCGCAATATTTATTTTTTTATCAAATTCTAGCAATGCGAGTTCCGTGTGCGGAGAAAACAGGAGAATAGCTTGCGCATGCGCAGCGATTGCTTCCAGTACGCCAGTAAAACGAGACGCTCTAAATGTTTGCTTCCTTACAAAATCTCGCGGCCAGAATTGGTTTTTGGCAAACTGCCAAGTTTTCGGAGTGTCCCTTCTTTGCACAGGCATTTCTACCACTACGCATGCGCATGGAGTTAAACAAGTATGCGATTATACAGACCGACAGACAGTCAGCCCGTTGACGGATTTGGCCCAAAATTTTATACGGACCTACATTCATGACGATAAAACTGTGTATGAAATTTTATCCATCTGGCTTTTCAAGTTTTTGAGTTATAGCGTTCGTATGACCTCGAACATACAGACAGACTTCCCGTTGACGGATTTTGTCCAAAATTTGATAGAAACCTACAAATTATGTCTAAAGACCACATACCAAATTTCATCCCCGTAGCTCTAATAGGTTTCGAGTTATCGTGTTCACAGACAGACAGACATAATTCCAAAATTGTGTTTTTCGGACTCAGGGAGGTCTAAAACGTGGAGATGCGTCAAAATCTCGAGTGCGAATTTTTTGACGAGTACAATACTTTCTCTTTGTATACTTCGTATACGAGAAAGTAAAAAGGAGAAGGCAGTGAATTGTAACCGCTACAATTTCAAATTCAGGAATTTAGATGTTTCTTCAGATGCTGCCATTTGAAGATCAACCAGAAGATTGTATGAAAAATAAAGCCTACCACCGGAAAAGAAAATCTTGCTACATAAAACACGTTTCAAATGGGCGCATTTAACAGAAAGTAAATGTCCGATCTTAATATATGTGGCAGCCGGCCATTTATATATGCCGTTCGTTTAGAGACCCGATTGGAATAAATGACATTGTAGCCATCGCTTGAATTGAATTTCCAGTTAAACGAAATATTCTTATTGTGTAACTCTAGACCTTTAAATTGGTATGGTTCGCCTCTAAGAGCTATGCAACACAACTCATTTTTGTACAGTAAAACTTCACCCCTACACAGGGGGTTACCCCTCACAACGGACACTTTCGTTTAGCACAGAATTTTTGTCCCACTGACATACAGTTAAAATGACTTTTAGGAACAGCCACTCAGACTCCTCTGAGCGGCCGGGTTGGTCGTCCGTGCAACTTAAATGAAATACATTCCTTTCGTCTCTCTGTCGTTGGATCTTTTATTGAGAGAAAAGGGAGAAAAGAAGGGACAAAAAATTAGTACACATAAAAACAGCACCGAAATCGGATCGAAATTGATCATTCCTCTCCTAATGCGAAGAGAAAAGTGAAGTTCGTGAAAACTGAAGTTTGCCTCGGTTGGACATTCAAGAGTTCATTTGTTCCTCTCAGGCGCTGATTCGGACACTGACAAAGAAGCTGCTTGAAAAACAGATTATATTATTGTCCATTCCTCAATAACTATAGACGAGACGGTTAGGGATTTATTTTCCCAATTAAAAAAATTACCTTCGAAAACACTGAAAGATCCAAGCAAACGCAACCAAATCCAAAAGATCCAAGTAAAGAAAATGACAGGAGGCTGTCTTTTTCAAACAGCCGCTGATGTTAAAGGCGTAAGATTACTTTACTCACGTGACTCTTTTGCAAGCAAGGCCGAACGTTCCTTATTTTGCTGTTTCTTTTGTTGCTTCCGCAATTCTTTTTTTAACTTCTCTGTATCTCGTTTGGCAATTCGTTGGCGTTTCTTCTTTGTAAATTTACATTTGGAGCCATTATTGTATTAAATTTGTCAGAACGAAATTTTCAAATCAATCGCGAAATCTCTCTCACAAAAACGTTGCAAGCGAGAGCGTCAGCTAATTCTGCGCGCGCACCTCATGCATGTGAAGTCACCAATTCATGCGTATTTTTGCCCAACTTTGCGACACAGGAGTCTCTGAACTACAATCCCGATTTTCAAATTTTTTTTGTAACTTCTGTTGTAACCCTTTATCTCTAAAATAAGACATTAGTTATGTTTTTAACATATGTAGTTAACGAGATATAGAGGATCTCCCATACAACGTTTTTCGGAGTGTGAATCAAACTCCTTCCCGAGACCTCAATGGGAGGAACGTAGTCCTACGTTAAAAAAAACCGCACTGAAAAAAGTATTTTTTACTTTAGATTATTCTTCAAAAAATCGGTTTAATTCTTTAAAAAATTCGGTTAATCAGATCTAACGAATTAAGGCTAAATATTTATTTTGCGATTCCGAACATAAAGCGGATTTAGAGCGGCCACCTCTCTGAATGGCCAATTTTGCGTGGAACAGAGCTGGCCGCTGTGGAGAGGTTAAACTGTATTTTACATTTGAAGTATGAAAACTGTCTCACTTACTTCGCATTGCTGGTTTAGGAGGTACGACTATTTGCTCAATTTCTGGTGGTGTTTTGCATTCAAGAATTGTTGAGCAAATCAAGGTATTATTGAGACACTGGCATTTTTCGCACCCATTTGTTACAACTTGTCCGGGCTGTAAACAGAATAAATAGCAAATAAATAAACGGAGAGACGGTATGTTTTGTTTTTACGACATGTCTCGCTACGCTTAAATTAAAGCTTAGTACTTTATAAGTAACTCAAGTTAAATGAAGTTGTTTCACTTAGAGTAAAAATATTTAATCACTTAGATAAATAATTTAAAACTGATTACTAAAATGTTAGTTATTATTGTTAATTAGTTATAAATGTTAGTTATTGTTGTTAGTCCTTTATTTAAAGGTTAATTGGACATTAATTAAATGACCATTTAACCTTTTATTTGGCCATTTATTTTTAGCTCATAAAATGTCTCTCTAAGCTTTAAGACTAAGACTATAAAGCGCAGATTTTGACAAGTAATCGAATATTTGCACACAAAGAATTTTGTACTCAGAAATTTTAAAAAAATCACTGATAAATACGAGTTAGCCACTTTAGATTTGAAGACGAAGAATAGCAAAAATCGGCTTCACCGATTCGAAGGTTTATATTAATGGTATTGTAGTACTTAAACTACTAAGAAGGAAATTGTTTTTGATTTCTACGATTATGTATAACATAATGAATTTATATGTTCCATGAAAAAAAGCTTTAGTGTTGAGGTAAAGCCTTGCCTCTAGAGAGCCATCGGTGCTATGTTATCTTAAGACTATATTCAGATATTTTATGAAACTAATTTTATTCATCTTAAATTACAAAATATTTAATAAATTTAGTCTATGAAATATACATTTTGTAGATCCATAACTTTTTTTGTATTGTGAATTGCTGATGTTTGTGTTCGGAAAAACATTGAAAGAAAGGAAGTTAGAATTTACAGATTATTCCAACTCATCGTTTACTGTTAATATGAAAATACTTCTACTCAATTTAATTTTTGAAATAATGAAACATTTCAAGTCGATATCGAAAGTTCCAATTATAGTTATTTTCTGCTTCAAATATTCAGAAGAATAATAAAAATAATTTTTAAAATTACACTTTCTTTAATGTATTAAAATGCAGGAAATAATTTTTTAATCAAAAATTCGGAGGCCAAATCAAAACTCCATAACCCTCTGACTGCGTATCCCGCGATTTCCGAGGGTTGGAAGCAAGTCTATTTTCTGCTGCATCCCGTTATTTTCGTAAGCTAACGGGTTTACTTAGTACTTTTAAAACGTTAAACGTATTATACTAAGAAAGCCTTGCACGTAAATAGCAATTCGCTTGGTTCAGCGGTATTTGAACATGTTTTCAAACATTGCAACTAAATAGTAATTTAAAAAATATTCGGTAATCAGAGGGTTAAATTATGAGACACTGTTATAAATACTTTAAATTAATCTAAATTTTAATCACATTCATAATATATTTCAATATTTCGTGAATATTTAAGTGTTTTCTTTCATTTGATATTTCTTCCACCTTAAATTGTTATCGTATTGTTTAGAGCACTTTGAGCGTTTACGAGTTTTGCTACGACCTCAAAATTTTTGATAAAAATATTTTCTAAATTTAAATACACTAATAAAATTGCGTTTTTCATATATTTCTTAATTCATTAATATAATTGCTATAGAATCTTGTAATCAATTTTTCTTAAACTCATTACCAGATGGCGTCTCTCATGTGGAATCAAAATTAAGCGATTAACTGATAGCTACGTTCTCCAAATGCTAAAATATGCCGTCATCTAGAGCACCCAACTGCACAGAATTTCAGAACTCCAGCACATCAGGAAGTGGTTGAAAAACCCATTACAAAATTCCATCTTTGCGAACATGAAAGAAATAAAGTTAAAGAAAAGGGTTTAAAAAACGATAACTGTCTAATTACAGCTAAAACGAAGCCAGTTCGCAATTTGCAAGTGCATTCTTCTGGTTTCACACAAGACTCGGCGTCTCTGGCTACCAGTGGCAACTGGCAAGTAGTTTCTACACATCCAGAGGCACATTTTTCACCATCACACATGCCGTTGTCTTCCAAATCCGTTTTCAGAGACTGGCAAGAATTCTCGCAGTCAAAGGCACATTCCTCCCAGGTTTGTTCAGGAGGGCATGTCGCTAGGAAAAAGAAGAAATTTCAAGATGTAAGCACATACTTTTGTACACTATTAATAATAAAGATATTACCGAGGTAGCACAGAAAGTTGCGCGATATTATATAATACTAGAAAATCACCCGTCATGGAATGACGGGTGCAAATTGCCTCTTCATTCCGAGAGATTTCCTGTCAAATTTGACGTGTTTAAATAGATATATATGCGAGAGAAATGTTTAACATTGACTGAAAACACATAAAATAAACATATGTTTTATGACAAAATATATTTTTTTATTTACTTATTTCTTTATCCAAAAACCTCTTGGTAAACAACATTCCGTGTGAAGTATTTTTCGTCGTTTAACAATTTTATTATAATTGAATAACTGTGAGATTCTCAGCTTGTCAAACGCAAGTCAAAAGTTAAAATTTCAAAGGAATTCTTTTTCGAAATTCTAATCCAAACAAAGCGCTTCTCTGCTTGTCAAACGTTGTCAAAAATATTATAAAATTATATCATCACGATTACAATAAATAATCAGATGCATCTTGGCATCCAAACTATATCACGCGCATGATATACCACACTGACGTGATTTACTACTTTCTATTAAAAAACGGAAATTAATTTGGAATATATGATTAATATAATTTAAAAGTTCTCGGGAACTATGGATCATAGCGAGATAAATTTTATGTCAATCGATAACAAATTTTATTTCACTATTTTAGAGCTATTAAGTTTGAAATTAGAACGACAATTACTTTTTAAATTTAAAATTACTGAAATTTAGGTGCTCTAACAATGAAATAATGCTGTTTAACGTCTCGCAGTGCTGTGGCACGAATTTTATTGTTGGTAACGTCAGAGCGTTACCGGATCAGTGAAAGACAGATCTGGGCTATTATATTATTAATTATATGGTATTGAGCAATATTGATCAACACCATTCAGTATTGTACGTATGATATCCTTTTGCTACTGGGGTATAGCGTGCCAGGCGCATCCAGAAAGTAAGCACCCACATCCCCCACCCCCTGGTAGCCATATTTTGAACTATTTTTTGGCCTACCTGCCATATTTTGAACAAAATTAAAGTCACTTAATTTTGGACGCCTTTTATTTTTGTGTTACTTGTATTCATTTACCCGCTTTCAGGGTGTTATTTTATTAGCAGATTGTATTATTTTACTTTATTTAGTTAGGATAATTAACTTTTCAATTTTTTTCATGTTTCCGCTTTTTCCTCTTGATTTTTTGCTTTAACACCCCTTAAGAAGTCGCGTATTTTATTATTGCTATAACTCTTATTAAATTATCAACAACTGCATTTTTTCCCTTTAAATAAAAAAACTTTCGTATTTTATCGCAATATAAATTCCCGTTGAATAATAATAATAATAAAAACTGCCGAAGCATGCAATTGATATTTTGAAATTTGAGATTTTATTTTATTATTCAAAATACCATCTTAAAGACTCCCGATACTTAAAATTGGCTAGCTATTTTTAAAATATTGTTTATCTTAATCACTTGAAAGAAAGTCAAGAAAAACCAGCTAATAAAATAAAAGAAAGACGTAGAATTATTTTTGACAAGAGTTGGAACTGTTCCAGTAACGGCTCGATAAAAAAAATGGCAAATCACTATCAAAGCCATATTTCAAATGACGTTCAACAATATCAGATTGTATTTACGGATGAAAACATATGATTGACTGCTTATTGATGGTATATTTTAAGGTTACGAAAACAAGCTATTTCGAACGGAAAGATATTGTTCTCGTGTATTCTTTAGAAATTTTATATTAAGATCTATTCTTATTGACAAACGAGTATGTAGTTGTAAAAGTGAGTAGTCAATGTATATTGCCCATACTAAAAGACAGAAACATGTCCAGATATTATTATGGTATTCTGTTTATTTCAGAAATCTTTTTCCTTTCAGACAAATTTTGCTCAATATAGTTTGTTCCTATAGAATTCGAAACAGATATTTTAGTTTTTATTGCTGCATTGAAGTTGTCACTGATATTATTCAACATACTAGCTGATCCTACGTAGAGAATCTGCGCTTCGTTATACGCACACCATGCATTTTTCGACCAATCTGGCGCTTTCAAGATCCTGACGTTTCAGCTCGCCAAAAATCTGGCGAGCGTCAAGTACCATCAACAAAGAAGTTGAGTCAAGCTGGCGATTCAGCTCTCCAAGAAAATTCGCCAAGACAAAAAAAAGGAACCAAGTGGTGTGCGTTTAACGGAAAAGTACCCAATATGCAATATTCACAAAAGAAAGTTCCATGATGTTCAAGTCAATTTGTGAATTTATACGATTTTAACCTACTCTGATTTGAACTATTTTGGCTTCGATATGAACTAACTAACCTCTTTTGAATAATTTCATCCAAAGTTTCATTAAGAAATGTTGTGAACTCTACTTCTTAAACTGTTTTTTTTCGAGAAGAAATTGTTTTACACCTGAACGAATAAAGTATCAGGCTATGCCTATGAAGTTAAGCCTAATATGGAGGAGGCTACCGGTTTTGTTTTGTAAACAAACCGATCGTTGCCATCTGCAAAAGAGAAAATAACCCCTTTTCTGTGCCACGTACGTACCGTTTTATATATATAGATTATTATTCATTGGAAATACCGATTTAATTGATGATCCTGTCTGAAATAATTTCCGTATTCTGTGAGGTTTTATAGTCAAAATACCTGTTGCATTCATTTCATAATTCAACACCACAATCTCCTACTTTTAGACGGGATCTTTAAAGTGTGATGATAAATTTTATGTGATCTAGGCCCAATATATGTTGAATTTTGGTAGGATAACGATCATCTTCTTCCGAAATTCGGGCTTTACCACTAGTCCACAGCTTCGTCATTAAGTTTCGGATGCCTGCATATTAGTGTTGTTGGAATGTTATTTTTTATTAGGATTTTAAGGATATCATAAGTCAGTTCCTCGCTTTATGTTCTGGGTTATATTGATCTGATTTAAAAGGCCAATAAGAGAAATTTTGGTTAGTTCTAAAAGGAAACAGCCAAGAGGTTAAACATTGTATGTCATGTCTATTAACGATCATTATCGTCAATGTGATCTAAATCTATTAGTAACAAAAGAATCTTTAAAAGTACACTTTTAACCCATGCAACATCTATTAACACACATGCTATATATATTTGGTGCATTTTTGTCTATTTGAATTGTTTATTGGAAGTTTCTTGATTCCGTGTATCGCCTGCTGCCTATCCACTTAATGTTAAGAATAGCCTGCGTCATCTCAAAACTTTGATAAAAAATTCTTCAAATCAATCAGTGAAAAAACAAAACAGTGAACTACTGATACCAAATGGCAGATTTTGAGCAGTGACCAGGAACGAAAAAAGTGCTTATTCGACTCGCTTTACTGTACTCATTAATTATACTTTGTCACTGTTTTGTTCCAGAGGAAATTAAGATTTTTCAATTAAAATAAAAGTAAAAAGAAACGAGATAATTCTGATCAGATTATTTCCATCGGACACCAAATTGTGTATAGAAAAATTATCAGAACTGATCTTTATTCTCCGAATATGCCCATTGACTGGGTGAATTGATGGAAATCTCGGTTATGGGATAGAAAAATTGTGTATTTGTAATGAAATTCCAGCTAACGTTTCGACCGTCTTTTACGTTTGCTTGGTACGCTCTAAATCTGTCGTTGGAGAGCGTCCTCAGGTTGATGTGGCGTGGAATTTTGAAGACTCGTCGTTCGTCCTCGTCATCTGTTCATTATTAAAAATTGCGAAGTTTGTCACAAAATTGTCCTTTTATTGTTTCACAACAGAACATAAATTTAATAGACCTAAACAAATAACTAACCAAAACAAATTTATCTATTTGTCTACCCCTTATCTTGCCGCATTGTTCATTCTCAATTGATAGATTTTTTGTAAGATTTTACGGGCAGAGCGTCAGATATCTGTTATCTGAAGTACACAAGTTTCTGAGAGTTGAAAGAAACATAAACCGCTGTTTAATATCAGAAGTTAAGTGCCGTGATTGTTAGAGTTACAAACGCCATTTAGAGGCACTCAAATATTCATCATCCCGTTTACCGACACTCGAATACTGGAAGGCGACATTGACCGACACTCGAATACTGGGAGACGTCATTTAGCGACACTCGAATACTG
>BGPR01053988.1:0-10298 GCA_013235015.1 Araneus ventricosus | reverse complement strand
AATTCCAACTGACTCTTCTTGGCTTGAGAGCTTGCCTTTATACTTTTCAACAGGAAGTGACTTCATTACGTAAGAAGTGACGTAATCTCCAGAAAGTTCATGAAACCAGTAGAAATAGGTTGAAAGTTCGAGGTCCTTCTAGAAAATTCCCTTTGTCCCCAACTTTGCAGCCAAGTCGCCAAATTTATCGCCAAGGTCGCCAAATTTATTGCCAAGGTCGCCAAATTTATCGCCAAGATTAGCATCTCAGGTAAAC
The DNA here is from genome assembly GCA_013235015.1 of Araneus ventricosus. Lineage (NCBI taxonomy): Eukaryota > Metazoa > Arthropoda > Arachnida > Araneae > Araneidae > Araneus > Araneus ventricosus. Next base: position 10,042 of record BGPR01053988.1, on the reverse strand, counting down.
GACTTTATAGCTTTGTAACAAAATGATGAACAATGAAATTAAAAAAAAATTGGCTCCAGATTGCTTATCGGTGTATAATTTCGGTATTTTGAATTACAAAAGAGAGATTTCCATTATAAGTATTTACAAGAAAAGCTACCATTACCAGAACTGGAAGACTTTTGAAGACGATAACAGTGTTTTCACACTTATCGTGGTCTAATAACTGATTTCTAGATTTCTAGATAGACATATACTTCCAATTGGAAAAATGCTTTCAATGAAGGGAAGAATTATATTTCATGTTTTTTGAGTCCTAAATATATTTCTAAAAATGTTACGAATTCTAATTTTTTATATGGTCTCCCGGTCCTACCAGTCATATTAGGTCAAATATTCTTCATATACTAACATTTTAAACAAAAAAAGTCCCATTCTTCTTCGACTAAAACTAACCAAGTTATGGAGCTTTTAATTTCATAATTTTAAACCAGTCAGCGGCCTCGACGATTAAATGTTACGCACCGATTGGTGGATCGCCTCCGAGGCGGCTATTGAAATGGTGTGAAGTGGTCTAAGTCAGCGATGTTCAAAGCTAAATTTCTCGATCAGTTTAGTCGCAGAAGAGTGGAACTTTTTTTGTTTAAATTGTTGGTGTGTGAAGAATATTTTACTAAATATGACTGATAGGACCAGGGGAACGTATAAAAAATGAGAAGTTGTAACTTTTTCAGAAATATATTTATAGACTCAAAAAACATAAATTATAATTCTCCCCCTCATTTAAAGCATTTTTTTCGATTAGCACTGTATGTCTGTCTTTGATGGTTTAGAAATTAGCTATTGGACCAGGAATAAATGTAGAAATCCTATTAGATTTGCTAAAATCTTTCGCTGTTTTGAACACAATTGGTACTTTTCCGTTAGCCGGGCGCAAGCGAAAAATCGCCAAATAATGTAGAATTCCGCCAAATTTCTTACAACCCCTCTCTTGGCGACTTGGCTCGCGTTTGGTTCACAATTGGCGACATTTGCGCCCAGCTAACGGAAAATCGTTTCGCTCTTGGCGACTTGGCTGTTCACAATTGGCGACATTTGTGCATGCCTAACGGAAAATCGCTTCGCTTGGAGTCTTGGCTCGCGTTTGGTTCACAATTAGCGACATTTGCGCCGGACTAACGGAAAAGTACCACGCAACTGAATGCATGACGCAAAGCTATTCTTACTTACAATAAAACAGTCCTAAACCGACTTAAAACAATACATATATACTAATAATAAAAGCGAATTAAGTCCGTATGAGTCAAGTGCCTGTGTGTGCGTCTGCAGACTGTTTGGCATAGAGTTGCCAAATTTCAAACAGATATATTATCTAAAGTAAAGTTGTGAATCTCTCAGCGATCTCTTGAAATTTAAAGTATAATTTTAATTAAGCAAATTTGGCGTTATTCGTTGATAACTTCCGGAAATATTATCACACAAGATGATTTTTACTCCATCTAAATATTCAAAAATTTATCTTTTCAGTAATACCAATTTATTTTATCTTTAAATTATTATCTTTTTGTCTTTTATTATCTTGACATTATTATCATTATATATGTATATCTTTTGTTGTATCTTTTTGTAAACAATAATTTTCATTATTGCGATAATATTCAAATATTTTCATTTTTTCTGCAAATATTTTAATTGCTTATTTGTCGTACATTATTAAGAACTAAGGAAAGAAGATTCTGTAACTGATTTTTTACTTTCTTACTTTATTTCAATGAAGTTTGTGCGGAATCTGGGTAAGCCTGGAGTTTAGGGTGCGTACTATTTTCTCGCCAACTTTCTTTGGCGCAATTTTATTTGCTGTCGCCAAACACTGTTTAGAATGCGCAGTGAGTTTTTTTATAGGTCTCCTACGCATTCGATGTCTACGGCATCTCAAAAAGAGAGATTGAGCACGCAAGTGCGTACCGGACAATTTTTTAACTTAAAAAAACATCAGCGGCTTCGCTTTCAGCAAAGCGGGCCCCTCGTAGCTTCGCTTTCTCATTGAGGAACGAAACACACAGGGAAAGCACGAACGCAGGAAAAACACGACTTCTGAAGACGATGAAACGTAGAAAGGGAAACATTGTTTCCAGAAAAAACATTCCTCTTTCGATATTTGGAAGCCATAATCAGCACAACACAGAGAAAGAGAATCAGCAAATTCGATCAACGAAAATCTTTAGAGAAGAAGCTAATGGTTCTTGAAAAAAGTAGTTTGGTATATGATCAAAAATTCCAAACGAAGTATTAGTCAAATTCGTACGCCGGCCAATCAAATCGAAGAGAGCAGACAGTGGACCAATAGAAATGAGGAGAAATTAAGGGCATGCGCTGTAGACCGGTAAACAAATCGCAGTCGGTGCATGCGCAAACGACGCCGAAAAAATTTTCAACTCGCATCCAAAACAAATGTTCTGGCACTCTCTCTCTCTCTCTTGGCGACAAACAATTGGCGAGCTTAAGGGAAGCGAAGTGAGTACGCACCCTAAACTCCAGGTTAACCGGACCAAAGCCCTCTTTCTAGTATATTAAATGTATTTTAAAAAGTATAACCGGCATGTAGAATGATTATATTTGCTATCCTATGATTTATATCAGAATCCTTCATTTCAGCTAACATAGTACTGGTAAATTTACCAATTTAGTTTCAATTTCTGATCTCACATGGCGAAGAAGGAAATGATGCTACCACATCACGTAAGACAAAGTAGAATTAGATGTTAGATGAAGCGGACATTGAGATTTTCATGCAAAGTAGAATTAGATGTTAGATGAAGCCGACAGTGAGATTTTCATGCAAGGTAGAATTATATGAAGCAGATCGTGAGATTTTCATGTGATTGCGGTGTCATATGTACAGATCAAAATTCGATTGTGAGTTAGCGTTCTTATCTCAAAAGCGGTGCGAAATAGGGGGAAAAAGTCAATTACAAAGTTGTCTAGCATCATAGATTTATTACAGAAAAACACCTTGCGCAAAAAAATGATACAAAACGCACATTTGTTTGATTGCGTTGAACAAAACTGCACTTGCCGGAAAGGAGGCTCATCTATGTGTAGTGCTTAAAATGGTGTCCTTCAGCAACAATACACATCTGGACACGAGACTGCACTTCCCGCTGCACATTGTACAACATGGCAGGTGACACGCTGGCACAAGCATCCTTAATACGGTTTCGAAGATCCTACAACGTTGGTGTAAGGGTTGCATACAGTCGCTGTTTGATGTATCCCCACAGAAAAAGTCCACTGGGTTCAGGTCAGGTGAACGTGGAGGCCATTCTACGCAACCACCATACCCGATAACTTGTTGCTGGAATGTGTCCCGAATGTACTATTGGACACTTGATACCTTGTGCAGAGGGGCGCCGTCGTGTTGGAACCATACATTCCGGAGGTCACTCAACGGCAAATCCTCTAGAAAATCGGATATTAAGTCCTTCCTTTTCTCTTTTTTTCCGCGTTATGTCGCGTTACAGTTTTGGGAGTTGCGAACCAAACAAATATGCATTTAACGCCTTCTATTTTTAGCATTACTGTACGGAAGATGTCTTCTCTTACTAAATCGATGATGCTGAACAACTTTGTAATTGACTTTTTTCCCGTATTTCGTACCGTTTTTGAGATAAGAACGCTAACTCCGAATTTTGCCGCCGTGGCGCTGTAAGCGGTTTCCTTGCATAGCGCATGGCAACTTAATTATACCTAGACCCCACACCCATAAGACGATTTTGTTACAATACGAATTGTTACGTTATATGTATGCCTGGCGAGAAATGATTATAACATGCCCTATTACAATTTAATATTTTAGTTAGGTGGGTTCCATAAAACATCGACCTTCCCATGAGACTACCTTCTAATAACTTGACATTTTAACAAGAATATTTACACATTTGGCGATTTTAACAAACATGCACAAAAAGCAAAACAGCAAAACAAACACTTTTTTTTCACATAGCATGATTCTTTTCTATATATTTTGGCTGATTATAATGTATTAAACTAATTTAATGGCAAAACAAAATCCAAAATTAACGATGTATTAATACATGTGAAATAAATGTATAATAAATTATAAATAAAATTCAAAATCAAGTAGAAATATTAAAGCGTCTAAAACTTCCGGACATGTTTTGTCGAAAATTGTATTTACACACACACCATCAGTAGATTGCAATAGAAATAAAAATATTTTTAATTTACAAAAAGCAGACTATTTATGCAACATAATGAATATCATATTAAAAAATTGAGATGTGTGGAAACACATTCAAAAATTTTAGTAATAACCTATTGATGGTTTCCCTTTTTCAATAGTCTTTTCCTAACAATTTAAAGCAGCATTCTAAATTATTTACCAAAAATAATATTGTTTATCACGATATGTCGAGCGTTTTGAAGAATTCATATTTGCACCTTTAATTTCAATAGTAATGAGTGATCATATCCTTCGTCTAACTCTGAAACTATGTTTATGCTTACCTTCAAATATAAAAGGTACCGACATAGTGGTAGAAAATTTGCGCGTGAATATTTTACAGAATAAAATATAAATGATGATGATAGTTCGTATGATGCAAACATAATTATTTTGAACACAAATAATAACCAAACGAAAATTATTTGTGATCATAAATTTCAGCTTTAGAGGTTAAAAATAAAAACTAAAATAAACATCATAAGCCGGTACAACGATTAACTTAGTAAATAAATATTTTTTCTTGAGATTAAAAATTTACATCAGTCAAGTAAACGTAATATCAAGACTTCGTTCCAATAATTTGCTTCTTTTAGTGATAAATTTTATCTTTATTATTCTCTGGAAGTGCACATGCTTAACATTTGAGAAAAAACATCATACAGTATTTGAATATTGCAAGGGTCTTTTTGGAAATTTAAAGAAGGGAAATTAGAATGACTTCATGAAAGTCCTCAGTTTTAATAATATTAGGAATTCATATATTTTTTATTTAATTATTTTCTCTTCGAGAAAAACAATTATAATTAAAAGCTGTCAAATTGAATTTTTAATTGATATTATTTGATACACTTGATGTGATTAATTTATACTATTAGTAGTATATTTAATTAATTCTATAAGTTATATTGAAGGAGCTAGTGATAAAAATACAAAATAAGACGAAAAAATGTTTATTTCTTGAAAGAATAATCCTGATAATTATTATTAAACATTAGGAAGGTTTTTTTCAGAACCCAACCAATTTATTTAATACCAAATTTCCTATTAAACAAAGTAGTAAGTAAGTTCTAAATGAAACGTTAGCAGAATTTTTTAAAAAATCAGATTCATTGTGAAATCTTCGAAAAATCCCTAAAACGTTTTTAGGAAATCAAAATCTTTCTCCACTTCTGTAAATCAAGCTTAAATATATTTTATTCGTCATTTAACATATTTTTCGGCATGAAAGTGATATTTTATTAAAGTAAATATCACTTTTGAACCACTAAAGTAGGAAATATAAATTTTCTTCCATATAATAATAAATTTTATGTCGGCAACTATTCAGGAGCAGACTATTGACTCTTTTTCATGCATTGGTGTTATTAATACAGTGCACTCCCGATTATCCGGGTTAATCACCGGGAGAGATCGCACGGACAATAGAAAACACGGATAATCCGAAAACTCCTTTTTATTAAAGAAAAAATTCAACATCAGTACAAAAATATAAAAAATACTTATATTTGCGTGCTGTATAACCACAAACTAGGAATTTTCCTTTTAACATTTATTGCTTTAAAAAATCTGTAATGCGTCTTTGCTTCTGCTGTTTGTTCATCTCTTGTCGTATATCGACACATATTTTACGAACCGCAGTAATGTCACCGTAATCAAATCCTCTTTGTCCCACATAATCTAACAAAGTTTCCACAGATTGTAGAGCGGCAGAATGAGAAATTGTATTTCCCTCATTTAGTACATCTTCTGCATCAGTACGAGCTGATTCTCCATTATCAAATTTTTGAAGGATTTCTAATTTTTGTTTAACATTTAAATCGTTTCGTTTTCGTTTCACACCACTCATTTTTACCAGTAAAATATTTCACTCTACTAACTGACGATAAACAAGACGAAAAAACTAAAGGAACACGTGCGAAAGTTTAAACGTTAACGTAACGTTTAAATGAACATTTAAAACGTTTCGTTTTCGTTTCGCATCACTCATTAAAAAATAAGGAACACGTGCGAAAGTGAAAGAAGACGAAGAAGTTAAAGAATGACATGTCAGGGGGAAGCATGTTCGTACGAGAATGAGCTAGCAGGAAGTGGATGATTCATTTCTAGGAAAATTGAGGGTTGAACCGGTAGAGGTTGCACGTGGAGGAAGAAAAAGAAATCTATTCTTTAGCCTCCGCCGTCACGGCTCACTAGTTTCACGGAATGAATCTCTCGATCGAACATCCATCGATTTTACATGCGTGATAAGCGTGAAAATGTTTCTCTTTAAATTTTTTGTAAGTCCGGAATGAGAACGGATAATCCGCAAACCGGGTAATCCGCGCAAGGATAATGGAGAGTATACTGTATATGTAAATCATGTTCAAGAATTTCCCATGACATAAATTTTCTCCGACAATCAATCGAATGCGGAATTATAAATTTAACAGAACTATCAATAACATTTATTCTCCGAAAATTAAATCTTTGCAATAGTTTTCCTACCGGCTGCAATTTGCAGAAAATAATTCAGCGAGTTATTATCATAATGCGAAGAGATATTTCTGAGATCTCAGCGACCTTCTCCATCTCACAAAAGTGACAGAAGCTTTCAAGAATTCTCCATCCAAATCACTTGATGAAGACAAATTGATTCTAACTAGGAAAACGCTACTTCTCAATCAATTTAACTCCGTCATAGTCTGTGACTATTTGTCAGAAAAGATGTTCATGAAAGTCATTCCTCTGGATGACAGGAAGTTGAAAAGAGTAACTCCTGTCTCGATACACTAGTTATCGTAAGTAAGTTTCTGCTCTCTAAAAGGGAATGTTTTAAAGGGACTAGGGCTAACACCTTGTCAAGAAGAATCATCGTACCATTTCTCGCAATTCAATCTATTAATCCTTTCATGATTTGCACCCGGTATTTATTATTTTGCAGTTCAGATACGAAATCGGATTTGTTCAACTTTTCATGGAATTCTTCGAATGTAATGGTTTCTTATTTTAAATGAGTGGTTTCAGCTGAGGAATTATTATTATAATTATATTATTCAGTTGTGATATGAAATTTTCTGTGCAGGTGCAGATGGAACTGAATGTTTGAATAATTTTTTTATTAAAAAATATTCAATTTTCTAGAATAACAGATAATAATGGGGCAGTAATATTGAATTATATGAAAGCTGAAACCTGAATGCCCATGTGTACTTGTAAATTATATGCATAATTTAAATTGCACTTCAACGATTACTATTCGAAGAATCAAGTTAAATTTAAAATATATAATTTTGCGGAGAAACCCTCAACATATTTTTTAGTTAATAAAAGAAACTCATCTATTGCAACTTCTATATCTTTCTGAATCATAACAGTAATCAGTTGGAATTTTTATATAAACTGTCCTATATATCTGGTTAACAATTTATAAAGAAAGATTATACTATGTTTCTCATATGAGTAGTTAGAAATTATTTACTACAAATCCTCGAATATTCCAAATACTTACCGCAAGTTTTAATAAAATGCTTCGTTAAAATTTTGTCACATATTCTGTAAATTTTGTATAATTTGATTAAAAACTCTGCACGTTATAAGAAAAAACCATGCGAAAAAATTTGGGATTTTTTTAAGAACACGTTTATATCTTGGCAAAAATGTGTGCAATTTTTACAAAAATGCATTTGAATATTTCCCAATGCACAAAGCACCATTTCTGAAAATTGCTAATCATTATCATCTTCCAGTGAAAAGGGGTGACCCGAATCCTTTTCTTCTTCCTAAATTTCTGATTTGGCTCCTAAATGCCCTCATGACTAAATCTTTACTGTAAAATGTGATTTAATTACATTGTCGGAGTACAAGGAATATTCAGCCAATCTCTCGGGAGTTATTTGAAAATTTGTGGAAATGGTAAACTGTTCATATTATTTTAGCCACCACCAAATACGCCACCTGATTATTGAACTCAACACATTTATTTAAATTTATTCATTCATTTATTTTTGAATTTTCTGCATGAGTTTCGAAGGACGCAAATTTCTAGAATGACCAGTTTCGAACAGTCTGATAATGAAATGCCCCACTCATATATATCACATATAATTACTAATATAATAGCCCAGATCCTCCGGTAACGCTCTGACGTCACCAACAATAAAACTCGCGCCATAGCACTGCGAGACGTTAAACAGCATTATTTCACTGTTAGAGCACCTAAATTTCAGTAATTTTAAATTTAAAAGAGTAATTGTAGTTCTAATTTCAAATTTCATAGCTCTAAAATAAAGAAATAAAAATTTCTATCCATTGATATAAAATGTATCTCGCTATGATCAATAGTTCCCGAGAAATTTTAAATTATGTTAATCCTATATTTAAAATTAATTTCCGTTTTTTAATAGAAAGTATTAAATTACATCAGAGGTATATCATGCGCGTGATATAGTTTGGACGCCAAATTGTATCAGAATGCAATCGTGGCGATGTTGTTTTCTTGCCACGAATTAAATTAGCCACCAGTGACGTGAAGCTACCATTCGCTCTCAACCGCCGCGGCGGAGAGCTGGAATTAAATTCCCGTTAATTCCAGCTTACACGATGACTATCAACAAATCGCAGGGACAAACTTTCGATCATGTTGGAATTTACCTCGATGAGTCTGTCTTTTCACATGGACAGCTCTATGTTGCACTTTCAAGGTCAAGGATTCCCAATCACGTTATAAATTACACAAAGACATCTGAAGAACAAGGAAAATTATTGAACAACGAAAAATACTTCACACGGAATGTTGTTTACCAAGAGGGTTTTTGAATAAAGAAATATTCAAATAATATGTAAATAAAAAAATATTTCCTGCCATAAAACATATGGTTATTTTATTTGCTTTCAATCAATGTTAAACATTTCTCTCGCATATATATCTATTTAAACGCGTCAAATTTGAAGGGAAATCTCTCGAACGAAGAGGCAATTTGCATCCGTCAAACCAAGACGGGTGATTTTCTAGTCCAGTTTCGAAAAGTCTGATAACGAAATGCCCATTCATATATATCACATATAATATATATTATATTATTTATAATATTACATTACATATTATACACATTATATATTTTTGAAAATAATAAATAATCAAATAACTCAAAAATAGGGGGGGGGGGTTTTTAATCAGAGGGCGTCTTTGTATTTCTTAATCTCATTCATTCACGTTTTTTCAGCAAATGATCCAATCTACAAACTATTTAAGAAAAAAATTTCATTTATTTTATTTAAAAATCTTCAATACTTGTACATCCAAACACAACAATTAAACAAACTATATGTGTTCCAAAAATTTCGAGGCTTCCAGTATAATTCAAACACAAAGAAAATATGGAAGCTATGAAATTTTTCGATGTTTTAAGAAAACTCATTATCATTGTTTTCGTTTTGGGCACGAATCGAACACCCCCCTGAACTGCAGTTGTATTCTGACTATAAATTCTCCTTGTGTCCGTAGTCAACGTAGTTCCAACATTTAGAAGCAACCTAAATTACTGATACATAAGACTTCGCTCCACTAAAAGAAATTTAAAGGGCAGTTTATGTGCAGCTGAATAGAGTAATTAAATAAATATACAGAGTGTTCAATGCGTAATTTAATGCCATCTTTTGCCCAAAATTTTCTAGACTCGAAAGATAATTAAAAGCGCAATCTTGATTCTTTTTCCTCATTAGCGGAAACTTGACGAAATGGTTGCGGTCGGGTCATTGTGAATCAGAACGTTGCTTACGGTATTCAAGCAATATTCTGATACACAATGCAGTATGACGGGTCAGTCTATTTCTTCGCTT
>BGPR01053987.1:0-10298 GCA_013235015.1 Araneus ventricosus | reverse complement strand
AAGCGAAGAAATAGACTGACCCGTCATACTGCATTGTGTATCAGAATGTTGCTTGAATACCGCAAGTAACGTTCTGATTCACAATGACCCGACCGCAACCATTTCGTCAAGTTTCCGCTAATGAGGAAAAAGAATCAAGATTGCGCTTTTAATTATCTTTCGAGTCTAGAAAATTTTGGGCAAAAGATGGCATTAAATTACGCATTGAACACTCTGTATATTTATTTAATTACTCTATTCAGCTGCACATAAACTGCCCTTTAAATTTCTTTTAGTGGAGCGAAGTCTTATGTATCAGTAATTTAGGTTGCTTCTAAATGTTGGAACTACGTTGACTACGGACACAAGGAGAATTTATAGTCAGAATACAACTGCAGTTCAGGGGGGTGTTCGATTCGTGCCCAAAACGAAAACAATGATAATGAGTTTTCTTAAAACATCGAAAAATTTCATAGCTTCCATATTTTCTTTGTGTTTGAATTATACTGGAAGCCTCGAAATTTTTGGAACACATATAGTTTGTTTAATTGTTGTGTTTGGATGTACAAGTATTGAAGATTTTTAAATAAAATAAATGAAATTTTTTTCTTAAATAGTTTGTAGATTGGATCATTTGCTGAAAAAACGTGAATGAATGAGATTAAGAAATACAAAGACGCCCTCTGATTAAAAACCCCCCCCCCCTATTTTTGAGTTATTTGATTATTTATTATTTTCAAAAATATATAATGTGTATAATATGTAATGTAATATTATAAATAATATAATATATATTATATGTGATATATATGAATGGGCATTTCGTTATCAGACTTTTCGAAACTGGACTAGAAAATCACCCGTCTTGGTTTGACGGATGCAAATTGCCTCTTCGTTCGAGAGATTTCCCTTCAAATTTGACGCGTTTAAATAGATATATATGCGAGAGAAATGTTTAACATTGATTGAAAGCAAATAAAATAACCATATGTTTTATGGCAGGAAATATTTTTTTATTTACATATTATTTGAATATTTCTTTATTCAAAAACCCTCTTGGTAAACAACATTCCGTGTGAAGTATTTTTCGTTGTTCAATAATTTTCCTTGTTCTTCAGATGTCTTTGTGTAATTTATAACGTGATTGGGAATCCTTGACCTTGAAAGTGCAACATAGAGCTGTCCATGTGAAAAGACAGACTCATCGAGGTAAATTCCAACATGATCGAAAGTTTGTCCCTGCGATTTGTTGATAGTCATCGTGTAAGCTGGAATTAACGGGAATTTAATTCCAGCTCTCCGCCGCGGCGGTTGAGAGCGAATGGTAGCTTCACGTCACTGGTGGCTAATTTAATTCGTGGCAAGAAAACAACATCGCCACGATTGCATTCTGATACAATTTGGCGTCCAAACTATATCACGCGCATGATATACCTCTGATGTAATTTAATACTTTCTATTAAAAAACGGAAATTAATTTTAAATATAGGATTAACATAATTTAAAATTTCTCGGGAACTATTGATCATAGCGAGATACATTTTATATCAATGGATAGAAATTTTTATTTCTTTATTTTAGAGCTATGAAATTTGAAATTAGAACTACAATTACTCTTTTAAATTTAAAATTACTGAAATTTAGGTGCTCTAACAGTGAAATAATGCTGTTTAACGTCTCGCAGTGCTATGGCGCGAGTTTTATTGTTGGTGACGTCAGAGCGTTACCGGAGGATCTGGGCTATTATATTAGTAATTATATGTGATATATATGAGTGGGGCATTTCATTATCAGACTGTTCGAAACTGGTCATTCTAGAAATTTGCGTCCTTCGAAACTCATGCAGAAAATTCAAAAATAAATGAATGAATAAATTTAAATAAATGTGTTGAGTTCAATAATCAGGTGGCGTATTTGGTGGTGGCTAAAATAATATGAACAGTTTACCATTTCCACAAATTTTCAAATAACTCCCGAGAGATTGGCTGAATATTCCTTGTACTCCGACAATGTAATTAAATCACATTTTACAGTAAAGATTTAGTCATGAGGGCATTTAGGAGCCAAATCAGAAATTTAGGAAGAAGAAAAGGATTCGGGTCACCCCTTTTCACTGGAAGATGATAATGATTAGCAATTTTCAGAAATGGTGCTTTGTGCATTGGGAAATATTCAAATGCATTTTTGTAAAAATTGCACACATTTTTGCCAAGATATAAACGTGTTCTTAAAAAAATCCCAAATTTTTTCGCATGGTTTTTTCTTATAACGTGCAGAGTTTTTAATCAAATTATACAAAATTTACAGAATATGTGACAAAATTTTAACGAAGCATTTTATTAAAACTTGCGGTAAGTATTTGGAATATTCGAGGATTTGTAGTAAATAATTTCTAACTACTCATATGAGAAACATAGTATAATCTTTCTTTATAAATTGTTAACCAGATATATAGGACAGTTTATATAAAAATTCCAACTGATTACTGTTATGATTCAGAAAGATATAGAAGTTGCAATAGATGAGTTTCTTTTATTAACTAAAAAATATGTTGAGGGTTTCTCCGCAAAATTATATATTTTAAATTTAACTTGATTCTTCGAATAGTAATCGTTGAAGTGCAATTTAAATTATGCATATAATTTACAAGTACACATGGGCATTCAGGTTTCAGCTTTCATATAATTCAATATTACTGCCCCATTATTATCTGTTATTCTAGAAAATTGAATATTTTTTAATAAAAAAATTATTCAAACATTCAGTTCCATCTGCACCTGCACAGAAAATTTCATATCACAACTGAATAATATAATTATAATAATAATTCCTCAGCTGAAACCACTCATTTAAAATAAGAAACCATTACATTCGAAGAATTCCATGAAAAGTTGAACAAATCCGATTTCGTATCTGAACTGCAAAATAATAAATACCGGGTGCAAATCATGAAAGGATTAATAGATTGAATTGCGAGAAATGGTACGATGATTCTTCTTGACAAGGTGTTAGCCCTAGTCCCTTTAAAACATTCCCTTTTAGAGAGCAGAAACTTACTTACGATAACTAGTGTATCGAGACAGGAGTTACTCTTTTCAACTTCCTGTCATCCAGAGGAATGACTTTCATGAACATCTTTTCTGACAAATAGTCACAGACTATGACGGAGTTAAATTGATTGAGAAGTAGCGTTTTCCTAGTTAGAATCAATTTGTCTTCATCAAGTGATTTGGATGGAGAATTCTTGAAAGCTTCTGTCACTTTTGTGAGATGGAGAAGGTCGCTGAGATCTCAGAAATATCTCTTCGCATTATGATAATAACTCGCTGAATTATTTTCTGCAAATTGCAGCCGGTAGGAAAACTATTGCAAAGATTTAATTTTCGGAGAATAAATGTTATTGATAGTTCTGTTAAATTTATAATTCCGCATTCGATTGATTGTCGGAGAAAATTTATGTCATGGGAAATTCTTGAACATGATTTACATATACAGTATACTCTCCATTATCCTTGCGCGGATTACCCGGTTTGCGGATTATCCGTTCTCATTCCGGACTTACAAAAAATTTAAAGAGAAACATTTTCACGCTTATCACGCATGTAAAATCGATGGATGTTCGATCGAGAGATTCATTCCGTGAAACTAGTGAGCCGTGACGGCGGAGGCTAAAGAATAGATTTCTTTTTCTTCCTCCACGTGCAACCTCTACCGGTTCAACCCTCAATTTTCCTAGAAATGAATCATCCACTTCCTGCTAGCTCATTCTCGTACGAACATGCTTCCCCCTGACATGTCATTCTTTAACTTCTTCGTCTTCTTTCACTTTCGCACGTGTTCCTTATTTTTTAATGAGTGATGCGAAACGAAAACGAAACGTTTTAAATGTTCATTTAAACGTTACGTTAACGTTTAAACTTTCGCACGTGTTCCTTTAGTTTTTTCGTCTTGTTTATCGTCAGTTAGTAGAGTGAAATATTTTACTGGTAAAAATGAGTGGTGTGAAACGAAAACGAAACGATTTAAATGTTAAACAAAAATTAGAAATCCTTCAAAAATTTGATAATGGAGAATCAGCTCGTACTGATGCAGAAGATGTACTAAATGAGGGAAATACAATTTCTCATTCTGCCGCTCTACAATCTGTGGAAACTTTGTTAGATTATGTGGGACAAAGAGGATTTGATTACGGTGACATTACTGCGGTTCGTAAAATATGTGTCGATATACGACAAGAGATGAACAAACAGCAGAAGCAAAGACGCATTACAGATTTTTTAAAGCAATAAATGTTAAAAGGAAAATTCCTAGTTTGTGGTTATACAGCACGCAAATATAAGTATTTTTTATATTTTTGTACTGATGTTGAATTTTTTCTTTAATAAAAAGGAGTTTTCGGATTATCCGTGTTTTCTATTGTCCGTGCGATCTCTCCCGGTGATTAACCCGGATAATCGGGAGTGCACTGTATTAATAACACCAATGCATGAAAAAGAGTCAATAGTCTGCTCCTGAATAGTTGCCGACATAAAATTTATTATTATATGGAAGAAAATTTATATTTCCTACTTTAGTGGTTCAAAAGTGATATTTACTTTAATAAAATATCACTTTCATGCCGAAAAATATGTTAAATGACGAATAAAATATATTTAAGCTTGATTTACAGAAGTGGAGAAAGATTTTGATTTCCTAAAAACGTTTTAGGGATTTTTCGAAGATTTCACAATGAATCTGATTTTTTAAAAAATTCTGCTAACGTTTCATTTAGAACTTACTTACTACTTTGTTTAATAGGAAATTTGGTATTAAATAAATTGGTTGGGTTCTGAAAAAAACCTTCCTAATGTTTAATAATAATTATCAGGATTATTCTTTCAAGAAATAAACATTTTTTCGTCTTATTTTGTATTTTTATCACTAGCTCCTTCAATATAACTTATAGAATTAATTAAATATACTACTAATAGTATAAATTAATCACATCAAGTGTATCAAATAATATCAATTAAAAATTCAATTTGACAGCTTTTAATTATAATTGTTTTTCTCGAAGAGAAAATAATTAAATAAAAAATATATGAATTCCTAATATTATTAAAACTGAGGACTTTCATGAAGTCATTCTAATTTCCCTTCTTTAAATTTCCAAAAAGACCCTTGCAATATTCAAATACTGTATGATGTTTTTTCTCAAATGTTAAGCATGTGCACTTCCAGAGAATAATAAAGATAAAATTTATCACTAAAAGAAGCAAATTATTGGAACGAAGTCTTGATATTACGTTTACTTGACTGATGTAAATTTTTAATCTCAAGAAAAAATATTTATTTACTAAGTTAATCGTTGTACCGGCTTATGATGTTTATTTTAGTTTTTATTTTTAACCTCTAAAGCTGAAATTTATGATCACAAATAATTTTCGTTTGGTTATTATTTGTGTTCAAAATAATTATGTTTGCATCATACGAACTATCATCATCATTTATATTTTATTCTGTAAAATATTCACGCGCAAATTTTCTACCACTATGTCGGTACCTTTTATATTTGAAGGTAAGCATAAACATAGTTTCAGAGTTAGACGAAGGATATGATCACTCATTACTATTGAAATTAAAGGTGCAAATATGAATTCTTCAAAACGCTCGACATATCGTGATAAACAATATTATTTTTGGTAAATAATTTAGAATGCTGCTTTAAATTGTTAGGAAAAGACTATTGAAAAAGGGAAACCATCAATAGGTTATTACTAAAATTTTTGAATGTGTTTCCACACATCTCAATTTTTTAATATGATATTCATTATGTTGCATAAATAGTCTGCTTTTTGTAAATTAAAAATATTTTTATTTCTATTGCAATCTACTGATGGTGTGTGTGTAAATACAATTTTCGACAAAACATGTCCGGAAGTTTTAGACGCTTTAATATTTCTACTTGATTTTGAATTTTATTTATAATTTATTATACATTTATTTCACATGTATTAATACATCGTTAATTTTGGATTTTGTTTTGCCATTAAATTAGTTTAATACATTATAATCAGCCAAAATATATAGAAAAGAATCATGCTATGTGAAAAAAAAGTGTTTGTTTTGCTGTTTTGCTTTTTGTGCATGTTTGTTAAAATCGCCAAATGTGTAAATATTCTTGTTAAAATGTCAAGTTATTAGAAGGTAGTCTCATGGGAAGGTCGATGTTTTATGGAACCCACCTAACTAAAATATTAAATTGTAATAGGGCATGTTATAATCATTTCTCGCCAGGCATACATATAACGTAACAATTCGTATTGTAACAAAATCGTCTTATGGGTGTGGGGTCTAGGTATAATTAAGTTGCCATGCGCTATGCAAGGAAACCGCTTACAGCGCCACGGCGGCAAAATTCGGAGTTAGCGTTCTTATCTCAAAAACGGTACGAAATACGGGAAAAAAGTCAATTACAAAGTTGTTCAGCATCATCGATTTAGTAAGAGAAGACATCTTCCGTACAGTAATGCTAAAAATAGAAGGCGTTAAATGCATATTTGTTTGGTTCGCAACTCCCAAAACTGTAACGCGACATAACGCGGAAAAAAAGAGAAAAGGAAGGACTTAATATCCGATTTTCTAGAGGATTTGCCGTTGAGTGACCTCCGGAATGTATGGTTCCAACACGACGGCGCCCCTCTGCACAAGGTATCAAGTGTCCAATAGTACATTCGGGACACATTCCAGCAACAAGTTATCGGGTATGGTGGTTGCGTAGAATGGCCTCCACGTTCACCTGACCTGAACCCAGTGGACTTTTTCTGTGGGGATACATCAAACAGCGACTGTATGCAACCCTTACACCAACGTTGTAGGATCTTCGAAACCGTATTAAGGATGCTTGTGCCAGCGTGTCACCTGCCATGTTGTA
The DNA here is from genome assembly GCA_013235015.1 of Araneus ventricosus. Classification (NCBI taxonomy): domain Eukaryota; kingdom Metazoa; phylum Arthropoda; class Arachnida; order Araneae; family Araneidae; genus Araneus; species Araneus ventricosus. Next base: position 3,406 of record BGPR01053987.1, on the reverse strand, counting down.
CAATGTGCAGCGGGAAGTGCAGTCTCGTGTCCAGATGTGTATTGTTGCTGAAGGACACCATTTTAAGCACTACACATAGATGAGCCTCCTTTCCGGCAAGTGCAGTTTTGTTCAACGCAATCAAACAAATGTGCGTTTTGTATCATTTTTTTGCGCAAGGTGTTTTTCTGTAATAAATCTATGATGCTAGACAACTTTGTAATTGACTTTTTCCCCCTATTTCGCACCGCTTTTGAGATAAGAACGCTAACTCACAATCGAATTTTGATCTGTACATATGACACCGCAATCACATGAAAATCTCACGATCTGCTTCATATAATTCTACCTTGCATGAAAATCTCACTGTCGGCTTCATCTAACATCTAATTCTACTTTGCATGAAAATCTCAATGTCCGCTTCATCTAACATCTAATTCTACTTTGTCTTACGTGATGTGGTAGCATCATTTCCTTCTTCGCCATGTGAGATCAGAAATTGAAACTAAATTGGTAAATTTACCAGTACTATGTTAGCTGAAATGAAGGATTCTGATATAAATCATAGGATAGCAAATATAATCATTCTACATGCCGGTTATACTTTTTAAAATACATTTAATATACTAGAAAGAGGGCTTTGGTCCGGTTAACCTGGAGTTTAGGGTGCGTACTCACTTCGCTTCCCTTAAGCTCGCCAATTGTTTGTCGCCAAGAGAGAGAGAGAGAGTGCCAGAACATTTGTTTTGGATGCGAGTTGAAAATTTTTTCGGCGTCGTTTGCGCATGCACCGACTGCGATTTGTTTACCGGTCTACAGCGCATGCCCTTAATTTCTCCTCATTTCTATTGGTCCACTGTCTGCTCTCTTCGATTTGATTGGCCGGCGTACGAATTTGACTAATACTTCGTTTGGAATTTTTGATCATATACCAAACTACTTTTTTCAAGAACCATTAGCTTCTTCTCTAAAGATTTTCGTTGATCGAATTTGCTGATTCTCTTTCTCTGTGTTGTGCTGATTATGGCTTCCAAATATCGAAAGAGGAATGTTTTTTCTGGAAACAATGTTTCCCTTTCTACGTTTCATCGTCTTCAGAAGTCGTGTTTTTCCTGCGTTCGTGCTTTCCCTGTGTGTTTCGTTCCTCAATGAGAAAGCGAAGCTACGAGGGGCCCGCTTTGCTGAAAGCGAAGCCGCTGATGTTTTTTTAAGTTAAAAAATTGTCCGGTACGCACTTGCGTGCTCAATCTCTCTTTTTGAGATGCCGTAGACATCGAATGCGTAGGAGACCTATAAAAAAACTCACTGCGCATTCTAAACAGTGTTTGGCGACAGCAAATAAAATTGCGCCAAAGAAAGTTGGCGAGAAAATAGTACGCACCCTAAACTCCAGGCTTACCCAGATTCCGCACAAACTTCATTGAAATAAAGTAAGAAAGTAAAAAATCAGTTACAGAATCTTCTTTCCTTAGTTCTTAATAATGTACGACAAATAAGCAATTAAAATATTTGCAGAAAAAATGAAAATATTTGAATATTATCGCAATAATGAAAATTATTGTTTACAAAAAGATACAACAAAAGATATACATATATAATGATAATAATGTCAAGATAATAAAAGACAAAAAGATAATAATTTAAAGATAAAATAAATTGGTATTACTGAAAAGATAAATTTTTGAATATTTAGATGGAGTAAAAATCATCTTGTGTGATAATATTTCCGGAAGTTATCAACGAATAACGCCAAATTTGCTTAATTAAAATTATACTTTAAATTTCAAGAGATCGCTGAGAGATTCACAACTTTACTTTAGATAATATATCTGTTTGAAATTTGGCAACTCTATGCCAAACAGTCTGCAGACGCACACACAGGCACTTGACTCATACGGACTTAATTCGCTTTTATTATTAGTATATATGTATTGTTTTAAGTCGGTTTAGGACTGTTTTATTGTAAGTAAGAATAGCTTTGCGTCATGCATTCAGTTGCGTGGTACTTTTCCGTTAGTCCGGCGCAAATGTCGCTAATTGTGAACCAAACGCGAGCCAAGACTCCAAGCGAAGCGATTTTCCGTTAGGCATGCACAAATGTCGCCAATTGTGAACAGCCAAGTCGCCAAGAGCGAAACGATTTTCCGTTAGCTGGGCGCAAATGTCGCCAATTGTGAACCAAACGCGAGCCAAGTCGCCAAGAGAGGGGTTGTAAGAAATTTGGCGGAATTCTACATTATTTGGCGATTTTTCGCTTGCGCCCGGCTAACGGAAAAGTACCAATTGTGTTCAAAACAGCGAAAGATTTTAGCAAATCTAATAGGATTTCTACATTTATTCCTGGTCCAATAGCTAATTTCTAAACCATCAAAGACAGACATACAGTGCTAATCGAAAAAAATGCTTTAAATGAGGGGGAGAATTATAATTTATGTTTTTTGAGTCTATAAATATATTTCTGAAAAAGTTACAACTTCTCATTTTTTATACGTTCCCCTGGTCCTATCAGTCATATTTAGTAAAATATTCTTCACACACCAACAATTTAAACAAAAAAAGTTCCACTCTTCTGCGACTAAACTGATCGAGAAATTTAGCTTTGAACATCGCTGACTTAGACCACTTCACACCATTTCAATAGCCGCCTCGGAGGCGATCCACCAATCGGTGCGTAACATTTAATCGTCGAGGCCGCTGACTGGTTTAAAATTATGAAATTAAAAGCTCCATAACTTGGTTAGTTTTAGTCGAAGAAGAATGGGACTTTTTTTGTTTAAAATGTTAGTATATGAAGAATATTTGACCTAATATGACTGGTAGGACCGGGAGACCATATAAAAAATTAGAATTCGTAACATTTTTAGAAATATATTTAGGACTCAAAAAACATGAAATATAATTCTTCCCTTCATTGAAAGCATTTTTCCAATTGGAAGTATATGTCTATCTAGAAATCTAGAAATCAGTTATTAGACCACGATAAGTGTGAAAACACTGTTATCGTCTTCAAAAGTCTTCCAGTTCTGGTAATGGTAGCTTTTCTTGTAAATACTTATAATGGAAATCTCTCTTTTGTAATTCAAAATACCGAAATTATACACCGATAAGCAATCTGGAGCCAATTTTTTTTTAATTTCATTGTTCATCATTTTGTTACAAAGCTATAAAGTCGTTTACCTGAGATGCTAATCTTGGCGATAAATTTGGCGACCTTGGCAATAAATTTGGCGACCTTGGCGATAAATTTGGCGACTTGGCTGCAAAGTTGGGGACAAAGGGAATTTTCTAGAAGGACCTCGAACTTTCAACCTATTTCTACTGGTTTCATGAACTTTCTGGAGATTACGTCACTTCTTACGTAATGAAGTCACTTCCTGTTGAAAAGTATAAAGGCAAGCTCTCAAGCCAAGAAGAGTCAGTTGGAATT
>BGPR01053985.1:0-10298 GCA_013235015.1 Araneus ventricosus | reverse complement strand
TGGAAGCAATTCGCCTGTACCCGGGGTAGGAGGCGGGGTGTATCGCGGTTGGCTTTAGCAAAAATATTCACAGTTCACTACAACGAAAATTGTCTCATTCTAAATTTTGAACTATTTTTAATTGATCATATGAAGATGAATACTGATTTTTTACAATTTTGAAACATTTTAAATTCATTTTATGTGTAAACTACTTCTATTCCATTTTGAAATGTGAAAAATGACATTTCATGTGATATTAAACTTCATGCTATGCGACTTTTTTTATTGAATTTTATCAAACTTCTATTCCTGTTTCAAATTATACATGCTTTAACAATCCTTCAACAAACTCAATTAGAATACCACAATCGGAGCGAAATAGATAAAGAAACATCAAATTAAAAAAGAATTGAAATAACTTTTCGCTGTTATAAATGTTTTTATACATAAATTTACAATGATTTCTGATTGCATATGATTGATGATGCTTTAATGACTTTTACCATTCTTATTCCATTTTATGAAAATAAAAGGGCATTTCAAATTGCAACAACAATTTCAAATTAATATTTGAGCATAAGCAACTAAAAACATTCATTCACTGTTCTCTGAAATTTCATTTACGAACTGGAAACTTAGAACTTTGAATTTATGCATATAAATGCATATAAAGATGATATTTTTTTAATATTTCAAATTGGATGCATCTCTATTTAATTTCTGATCTTGGAACTAATCGTTTTATACAAAAAATAATCGAAAAATTCATTTTTCATGACATTTTACTTAATTCATAATAGTTATTTGTTTGAGTTTTTAGATCTTTTTTTTTCTTTCAAAAGTGACATTTTATTACGTTAAAAAAATTGAAAGCGGAAATAACTTCGTCGGATAAATAGCTTTATTTACAAATTATTAATATTAAATATACAATAACAACTATTTCAAACATCATGCATATGTTGCTTTTTTTGATATTACTGAGTCATTTTAAGTTATAAGCTCTAATATGGGCGAACCAGCTGGTCGCCTAAGACAGCTAGTATTAAAATAAAGAAAACTCTTGAACATTAATTCAAAAAAAATATTATGAATATTTTCAAAATTCTAATTTTCTTAGAATATTTATGTAAGTTTATCTCGTTTTTAAGATTTCTGCACAAATCTCTAGCATTTTGATAAAAAAAATATTTTCTATATTTTAACATGATCATGAAAGCCTTCTTTTTAAAAACTTTATTCTTATTTTTATTTGTAAAAGAAGATTTCAGAGATTATAAATGTGAAGGATGCTGAAAAAATTACCTTAAAATCTTTGGACACTTTTTCGTAGTTTTTGTAGTACTTCTCTTAAAATCAAATATTCTTAAATAAAATCAAAACTTCTAAAATTTTGATTGGAGAATTATGGCAACTTTGTCATTCAAAACATAGGAAGATTTTCTTATATTTTTGGACGGTAGGTGTTTCCCAAATTTAAATTCAGAATCGCTGTACCTTTGTCGCTCAGTCTAGTAAAAACGTTTCCTTCACGATGAAATATTTTTACTCATTTTCCAAAGATTTCCCATATTCCAAGATGAAAACTATTCAACATTCTTAAAAAGCAACAATGAATGACTTCAAATTTCCCTTCAAACGACGCAGAACAGTTTTCTTCTTCTGATGGCAGAAATTTAATGGTAGATGACTGTTCATGTTGCGATTTGAAGATTCTAAAATATCGATAATAATGTGAAATTTAGATGTTCTGCTCAAAAATACTTTGATCTTTTCTTTAAGCCTCTGAAAGAGAATTCGATTCCCTTTACCTAGAAAGACTTTAAAATAATAATAAAAATATCTGAAACTTCGATATCTGAATTTGTTCCTGCCAAGCAATATACATGCATAGGCGTTTTATAGCAGACGATTTCTTATTCGAAGCGCGTTTGAAATTAATAATTTCTCTTAAAATATTTTAAACTGGAATAATTTCATCTGAGGAATTTTGTTCCAGATTTTAGAAAGTTCTATTTCAGAGAGGAGATATGATAAAATTATTTTTATGAAGTGGTTTTCCGTTTTATAAGTTAAAAATGCATGCATATCATAATCGCTTGGGATTGAAACTTAATTTTTCATGCAGTCTTTATCTGAAAGTTTGCTAAAGTTTTTGAATTTCTTTTAGAATGTATAGTTTTTTACGCCATGATACTTCTAACTGTCTGTTTCAGTTTTTTCTATATTCTCATCCCAACATTTTTACATTTTTAGTCACTTGGATTTAGAGCACATTCTTATGTTCCCATTTTGCATAATTCATTTATTGAGAATAATATTTTTTCATCAATAATTGTATATTTTAAAATGAACATGGCCCAAAATAGACAAAAGTTTCTTTTGAGCCACCTCTCCCCCTCAAAACTGAAACTAAGTGAACCAAAAGAACGAAAGCGAAATAAATAATCTGAAAAGAGGAACGCAATCTCAGTGTCACTCTGGAAAAGTATTATTGATGAAAACTTGGTCGGCCTGTTTTATGATAAACGTTTGTTGTGTTAAGTTATTTTGTAAAAAGAAGTTGAATCAATTTGTAATAAAATCGCAAAAGATAATTTTTCTGTAATGCAAATAAAAATACATTTGTCTATAAATAAAATAAAATAAAAATTTTAAATAAAGTGTTCTGTTAAGCTTTGTCATTTAGTGCGATATGCAGATGAATTGATGTCCAAATGTATGTTTAAACTGTTAAAATCAGTGATGTTTAGTAAAGATGCTCACAGGACAATACAGCAAATTATAACACGTTTTATTGGGCTGGTAAGGAAATATAAATAAAACTTCATATTAAAACACACAACTCCAAAACCTTTCTTAACTGATTATAAAAATGATTGAATTCTCATTCTTAAGAACATGAGAAACAAACAAAAATTTGCAGCATTATTTCCATTCTGCCCTTCAAACGACTCCTTTTCATAACAAATCTTTCGAATTCCCGCGAATTCGACGGCAGGTTGAATTCGCAGTTGACTTTTCGGAAGGACGAAAAGTGAATTAAAACTCTCCTCATTAAAGACCCAGGGGTTGTTCTTCCTTTTGGAGCACCCATTTTGCGCGTTAATAACCACTTACCCGTGGACTGCAGCCGCTAATGATTCCCGCCGTATTCTTTGGGGTCGACCGCCACAACGCTTCGGGCATTTCCCGGACAGATTCATTAATCGCAGCCACCGCTTCTTGTGCGCCCCAATTTCGCCCTTCCTGCCTGCACGTATCTATCTGTGAGACGCCCTGGGAAAAATATACGGGACTACTGAAGTTGTTTGTTGAAAAAGTTGTGCTATGTTTCGAGGAGTAAACCTGAAAAATTCGGATGATTCTATATAAATAAGTTGGTAGAAGATTTTGTTCAAAATAAATTCGTCTCGAATTACTAAATTAAAAATAAAATTCTTCTTCTCTCTTGTCGTAAAATGCTTTACATCTTAAAAAAGCAATAAGAGGAAAAGCACCTAGTTTATAACAACCCTACACTGTGCAGCGTTTCACATTTGCAGCATACCCGATTTTGGCTTTTTACAATGAATTTTAAATAGCTTCATATTATTTCTTTAATAAAATTATTCACTTGCTAATTCTAGATTTAGTTAGAAGTTTTAGAAGTTAGGTCTTACAGCACAAAAATTTTAATTAAATATTTAATTTTTTATTGAACTAACTTAATTACAAATTAAATTCAATGTTAAATTAATTTTTTCACACCTATTTATATAGATTGACACAGCTTGTGTTGATAAATTAAAACGGGAGCGTTAGTGAGTGGACACACGACAGAAGAGAAACATCTTATGCTTTTCTATATAACTAAATGTATAATGGCAGAATCATACTCTCTTTCTTTCACTTCCCTCGCCCAAATGAAACAAAACATTTGAAAATTATATAATTTTTTTATAATTGTGATAATAAGTGCAAATATATATAAACTTATTATTTATTTATAATTTATGACTTAAACGGATAAAATATAAGGAATACAACCAGTTATATAAAGAAAAATTATCTTCATTTATATTAATCAGTGTACTGAAACAAGAAAAATCTAATCTAATCACATAATTGCACAAAAAAAAGAAAATACAGAAGAACTAGAAGAAGTAAACATTAGAAATAACATTATACCTTTTGCGCGCAATGCAGCAGCATCCAGTGATTGCATTAACAATATTGTCTATAATCAACTAACCAATTAAGATACAATCAAACAACAAATATCATGCTTCAATAAAAATTATAACACATTATGATTAAACAAATAAAATGGAAAAAATGAAAAAGAACACGAATGGCGAACTTTTTAAAAGTACCACTCGCCATCGGAGTTCTAAAATGGATAAATTTTCTGTCAAGAGAATGACTTAATAGTCAAATAATATTCCCACAGTGTCCTGCATTTATCCAATAATTGAAATAATTCAGGGAAAACCTTTCCTAAATAAGAAAAACTTCAGAAAGTGTTTAACAAATCCAATAGAGAAAAAAGAAGCTAAATTATCATTACCTTCTGCCAAATATACCAGTGAAAACAACGTCATCGAAGCGTACCAGAAACAAAGGATATTAAATCTAGAAGCTAGAAAACCTAGCTCCATCTATTGAGAGAAATTCGAATTAAATTAACAGAAATTTAGAAGCTCTTCAATCCATGGAAACAATTGTTTTGCGATACCTGAAATATGATAGAAATATCTGCGGTTCTATTTTATTAATACATCTGGAAAAACACTTTATCAATGGTTGTATGAAACTCTGCCGCCGACACTGCTGGATTACTGTTCATAGTTAAATTAAATTCATCAAAAAGAAATTTTATTAGTGGCTGTGATTTTTTATCCGCAAAATTAAAATTAAAATCACCAACAAAAATAAGCGGCATTTCGTGGTAATTGTGGCATTGAGCAACTAATCTTAGGAGAACAAGGAAGTTCCACTCATTCTCTGCAAACGTTGTTTTCTTCAATGAATACTACATGTACCAACTTTCCATGTGCAGCATTCGAATCGTCATCGTCTAATCGTCTAAACCATCAGAATCGTCAACGTTTATTGTAGTTATGTAGAACTGCTCTCTAACGAAAGTATGCATTCTATTCTCTAACAGAGAGCATGCACACATTCAGTATCAACAGTTTTATACACACAGTCTACGAGAGTATAGGTGCACCTTGCCGCTTAGATGCACCTCTGCTAATATGATGTACTTCGGTTCGTGTTGCTCACTTTTTGGATGCTGACTCACCATCCCGAAGCCTACTGAGCGGCGTAAACGTCTTTTACCGTTTTCCATGTTAATTTCAAAAGCAAATAGCTCGTATTTATTTGTATATTTTCTTAAAAAATCATGCATTAACTATTTTTAAGATTTCAGAGATATAATTAAATGCAAAAAAGATCGATTCATTTACTTTAAAAGCTAAGTTTTCTAACCTGATAGCTAAAAGTTCAAAATAATTGGACGCCCTGAGATTTAAGAAGCTTCGCTTCATAAATCATGCTGTGACGTGTTATTTTTTTATATATATTTTCTATTATGAATCATGTATTTGCATCGAAACGTTTTCCTTACTGTTGCGCAATACGCTCAACAGTTGTAAGTAATTACTGGAACAACTTCATAATGAAAACGAAAATTCAATTGTAAAAAAATAGAAAAAATTCGAACTGTTTACTTTACGTCCGTTTTGCCATGCATGATTTCTAGTATGTTAAAAACATGCAGTTGTAAACTTGAAAGAGGATGAAAAAAGAAGTCTGTTTCACTCAGAGCGAGAAGAACATGCTCAGGGGAGAGCTACCGAATGGTGTGAAAGCATACCCATCAATTTTCGCCAAACTTCCAATTTCGAAAACGAGACTAGATAAATAAATTCCTTCAATTTTAACTTTGTATCTTTTGAGTAACAATGAACCAGTAAAACAATCCAAGTCATAAAACTCTCGTTTCAAAGTTATGCATAATTGTTGAGGATTGAAAGACGGAGTGAATATCTTACATGTTACCATCAAGACGCCTAATACCCCAACGACAATCAGAACCAGCGCACTAATTCGCAACAATTTTCTGCATGGAATCATTTATGTGGATACTCGCCACACTGAAACGGGGACCGCATCACTGTATTAGACGCTAGAATGCGGTTTAATTTCGTGTTTCAAGATAATTCCGATATAAGATAATCGCAACTCCCCAGCACCTAGATTAAGTCAGTGTCTCTGAACAGGTTGTCCAATGACGGAGAGTCCAGCCGCTCGCTTCATCCAATCAATGAAGGGGCACAGAGTGCTGAGAATAGACACGTGTTAAGTGCTCCAAGCAATCACGCCAAGGCGTGTTAATTATTCCAATTGGAGACGGAGATTTGCCGTCAAATGCATCTACTTGCGAATAAGAGCCCCTAAAGGTCCTTAGTCGGTTGTCGTTCTGTCACAAGAATTTGATAACCGATCATCGAGCAAGAGTGAGAACTAAATATTTAAATGCGTGCTTGAGATGGAAGAATTGTGTTGCTGATGTGAGTCTGCGAATTAGTAAAATCATGCAAATTGTGTTTTATTAAGAAGAATTCGAAAACTTAAGCTGACAACTCGAGTGATATTTCTATACAAATTGGAGTTACAGTTGGTTCCGTTTAAACGTATAATAACTTTTCAAAAAGAGATTTAGAATTAGTGGGGTATCCCTGCATGAAAAAAGCTCATGTATGGTTATTCTTAACATGCAAATGAAGAAATATTTTAATGAAATGAAACGGGAACGCTCTTGAATGCAATAGTGTGGAAGTCTATTAAATCTGTTTTTTGATAATCAATATAGATTCCTAGTGACGTGTTGAAATATTTCAGTTTTAATTTCATACAAACTGGCAGTATAAAGCTGTTGTTCTAGTATTATCAAACCTTGTATGAGGTAGGTTAATGAAGTCTTATGACATGGAGAGAAGACTCCACTGTTATAAAACCTTGTATGAGCTAGGTTAATGAAGTCTTATGACATGAAGACTCCATTTTTATGCCATTCAGGAGTTAAAAATGAGAGAGACCATATGATAACGGGATAGAATTATTCGAAGAATCTGAACACTATTAAGTTTCTAAGTTACAAAAACATTACATTATATTACACCACCTGCATCCATTTGTTTCGAGCCATTTGTCTCCTTTCCGGTTTGGATGAATGGAGTTGAATTTTCTTTTTGTTAAAAGAAAACATATAACAGGGACAAAAACAAATTAATAATGAAAAAGAAACATAGACTGGGATAACAACAAACAAAAGAACAACACGGAAAACGAAACAATATGAAAAAAATACATCATAAAAGAAAAACAGAAGAGTCATAAGTTGCCAGAATATTATGTCTGCCTGGGTGGAAGTGTGCTCAAAGATGTTAGTCTACAATGAGATTGATTTGACAACACATGAAGCGCATTAGGAGCCGAAGTCGGGCTCATGGCAAGTTATTCGAGAGAATGATTCTTAACCACTGAATTTACAATAACACACTCGACACGTGTAACTTAAAGAACTATTTGTGGGCTGCTTTCATCGCACGAATCAACATTTTATCAAAATTAGAGAAACAACTTCCCATCGCTTACGCTTTCACACACACACTGATAACACAAACGAACAACTAAATCGACCTGTTAAGTAATAACAACAGTTAAATGGGACATGTGTTGCCATGCCATCTTTATGTTGATAGAAATCCCGAATAATAAAAAATTTCAGTAATAAGAGTGTAAGAATGAAATACACAAATAAATACATGAACACCAGGTCTCAAACATTACTCCGATATTGTTTAATATTTTGAATATGAACGAACAACGCTGAATGACATACCTATGCTACTGGGAGAATTTTATATAATATGTTTTATACTCAGTTCCTGTCATTTGTTGTTATGTAAAACCATTTATTTAAAAATCTGGTTTATTTTTTTAATATCCACCACTTTTGTACATTTAAAAAAAATGTGAAAAATTGAAATAAAATTTCATCATTCTTTATAAACGCATTGCATAATTTAGTTAATGATTTTAGTCAGTTCGTCATTATTAATGCGATTAAAAACATTTTAATCTTGTTATTTTTCTAGGGAATTTAATTTATTTCTTGTTTTATTTGGTACAAAAAATAATTTTAATGAATCATAATTAATTTATTTAAACAAAAAGTGATGTCTGAATTCTTAAGATTATGATTAAAGCAGATTATAATTATTATTCTCATTGTTTTCAGATATTGACGAAATTAATGAAAAGCCTAACTGATGAATGAATTTTACAAAAACAAACACTTTTTTTGTGCAAGTTTACTTATGTTGTTATTGAATATTTGCTTTTTAACAAAATGCTTTGAAGAATGAAAGTTCATCCATGAGCAAATTTGCTTTTCCATTCCTTAAAAACTTTTCCTTTCTTTAAACCTTTCCTTTCAACTCACTATTCGTCGTATAGCTTCGGCCATGGAGGAGTTAAGCTTGAATACATATCAGTGGAAACGTAAGATAAATAAAAAGCTGAAATTTATTAAAAATCTGATTTACTTCATGCAACAGATTCCTTTTCCTTAAATCCTTAGTTCTTGCCTTTAGCACATTATTTTTTCTAACTATTTTAGGTTTCTAAAAGAAATGTTAATAGAAATTTTATTTTCAGATCTGAGTGCCATAAATGTTTTGATGAAAATTTTGCTTTTGGAAAGTTGACAAAAACAATTTTTCTATTCATTTTAATACAAGATCATTCATAAGGAATATTATTTTCAAATTTAAATATACAGAAAAAGTAAGAAAAGTAAAAAATAATTCATGTACTTTATGGTTGTTTTCTGCTCATCACTTTTCAACAGTGGAACATATTTTTTTAATGAATTTTTACGATTCCGGTCGAGCCTAGTGTTTATTTCATTACAACAAAGTTCCATAACTCGAATTACTTAATACTTCATCAATTGTCGAACAGTAGTTTTCTGCCTTACTTAGCAGTTATTTTCAGGACTGATAATGAAAAAAAAATGAAAAAAGATTGCATTTACTAATGTCAATAATGAAACTTGCGGTAATTAACACATCTATGCGTTTATAGTATTTAATATGAGTTATGAAACTTTGGCTTATGCCATTAATTGTTTTGTGCAAAAATTATTTGAACTGCGAATATATCTTTTGGAACCCTAGATTTTTTCCTTTATTATAAATGCATTATTCGAGTATTGTCTTTGGAAATGATGTTGGTTGTTGATGGAAACAATGGAAATCAATACAGAATATAAGTCCGATGTGATGACTTATATTGTTGCTAATTGTTATTAAACACATATTTATCACAACAATGAACAATTTAACAACAAAGGTACAACTCAAGGAAGAAAATTTAAAAGTTTGATTTACTGCGTTATCCATTCTTGCGATTTTAAATTGCTTGCTTTTCATAACTTTCTTAATTGATTTGATTTCACTGGAAATCGTGCGTTATGCCTTTGTTTTGTCGTTTTACAACTGCCGAGACTTACGCTACGGCACTGTCACCTGGACTTTTATTTAAACCCGTCGTTCGAATGAAATCCGAACGACGAACTGCTCTAGTGAGGAAACTTAGAAAACTGATCGACGATTTTGAAAGCTTGAATGCTTCGAAGGTGTGCAAAAAGCTCGATGTGCCTCTAACAGAGCTTCTGATATGGTTGGAAAAAACTGATGCACCGAAACATCAAACCAAATGCAATACTTTGATGCATGTTGCAGAAAATAACAGCTACTTTTTACGAGACTTGCTTCTGGCCATTCACATGTTCATTTCAGCTGGTAGAGATTAAAATGACTTTATGATACATTTGGATCACTCCAAAAAGCATCAGTTTCGAACTGTTAAATGTTCTGAATTTGGATATTGCCACACAATAGAGATAGAGCTATGCCTTTGTTTTGGCGTTTTACAATTGCACTGACTTTTCCTGCGACACTTCCCATTAAACTTGAGCGAAGAGATGTTGAGGAAACACAGAAAGCTGATCGACGGAAACACAGAAAACTGATCTACGATTTTGCGAACCTGAACACTCCGAAAGTATACAAAAGGCTCGATGTGCTTCCGAAAGAGTTATTTAAATGGTTGGAATAGTCTGAAGGACAAATGGACGAAACCAAATTCATTTTGTAGAAAATAATAACCTCTTTTTTTGAAACTTTCTATCGGCTATTCATGTGTTCTCCACAGCTGGTAGACATTAAAATGTCTTTTTGATATATGCGGATAATCAA
>BGPR01053983.1:0-10299 GCA_013235015.1 Araneus ventricosus | reverse complement strand
TTAATATAAATAAAAGTCATTGTGGGTATGTATGTTTGTATCTATGTGTGTTCTACATCTCCTCCTAAACCACAGCACCGTTTAGAAGCAAATTTTGCATACTTATTATTTAAGACAAGAGAAAGATACCTGTCAACTTTTCAAAGTACAGAAGTTAATTAAACAGTCAGTTAATTAGAAATTAACCGAAACCATTTTTCCGTAATAACTTCGGCACAATTTATTCCACAAAAGATATTTTTATTCCATCTTAAAGTTCAAAATTTTTCCTTTTCAATGATACCAATTTTATATCTGTTAAATTTTTCCTCCAATTTTTATAAATTTTTAAAAATTTAATAAATAATTGATTACCTGCATACGATTTTGAAATAACGCAAATTTATAGCTACTCCGCTGCTAGGCAACGGTTAGACTTTGATCTAATATACTATTATTTCTGAAATTTTTGGTTGTTTTTATAAATATATTTTATATAAGACGACAGAGAGATCATCATCAACTTTTAAAAGCCCTAATCTTATTACAATTTCAGTTGATGGAAATTAAGCAAGATATGGCATTTTCCGTGACATTTTTCGAAAATATGCATTATGTCACAAAAATTATTTTTACGCATATTTAAAGTTTAAAAAAATTATCTTTTCATGACTCAGGTTTCATTTCCGTTCAATTCGTTGCCCTCATTTTAAAAATTTTTCAAAAAATAAATTGTGTATAACATTTACAATTTGTAACACTTTTTTTACTGGTGAAGAACTAGAATACATAAGAAGAATGTTGCTATCTCACATTAGAAGAATTCCGGATGAAGACTAATTTTATTATTTTTTATTCATATTTATTTCAACGCTTTTTCTTAGTTAAAAATTTACTATGTAATTAATTGTCCCGAAACATCTGTTAAAATCTTTCTTATACTGCAAGATTTATGAACAAAATTTTTGGTTCAATTGATATTCTCATTTTAATTCTAAAACGTTTCAGAAGATAAAAGAATTTTGAGTATTGTAATTTTCTATACAAAAGTAGTTTTTAACATCAAAAACATTAGACGTGAAAGTATATTAATCCCGAGCAAGGCCGGGCATAACAGCTAGTATATTAATAAAACATTTTATTAACATTAACATGATATTTTACAATAAATGATTTGAGACTTTGATGGAAAGATAAGTAACTTTTGAAGAATGCTTAGCTTTTCTGTATCATTTCACTTTGTTGAAGTACATAAAACAATCAATATATTGAAATATAAAGCCTATTTCACATACAAGTTAATGGGTCAGCTTGAAAAAAAAAAAAAAAATGCCAAGTAATAAAACAATGCAAAATGGCTCTCCTTTTTCTCTTTACTAAGAATGATTTAATATTAACCCTTTACATTCGAGAGGCTACTCTCAATCGCCATTCTAAACGGTACATAGAGTTCACACTCTTATTTAGGAAAAAAATTCAAGGACCATAATTACATATTTTAGACACGAAAATGCTAACGATAAATTTAAATCAAATTAATGATTTGCATTTTTATTTTTGAGATAAAAAATTTGATACGTATCAACCATTCTAATAATAAAACTGCACTAGCTATTTGAGTTATGTTCCTGACTTCATGAAAGTAAACAGCATAAATTTAGAAAACAGATTTCATTGCAGAGAAAATCGGTCATTGGTATTTAAAACAAAATTCGGTTCAAATGTATCAATTACTTTCAAAATACATTAGGATAATTGCAGGATTATTTTACTCCAGGGTTCATACACATTTCCTTAAAAGAAAATCAAGGACTATCAAGGACTTTTAAGGACTAAAAAAAAATTAAGGACCTCTAAATTGAATAAACTTAACGAATTGTTGCACGCATTTTAAAATAAAATGCCTCATTTTTCAAATTCAACCTATTAGATGATAAACTATAATATAAAACATAGAAGATACATTACAAATTTAACACAACAAAAACTCTTAAAAATACGAGTTAATAAATTGATGAAAAAAAATCATGAAACTGGTAATCAAATTAAATATCTTTTAATTCCAAACTTTTTTCATTCAATTTTATATCCAAGGTATTTATTTTAGTTTCTTTTCAGTAATTGTTTTTCTTAGTTCATGAGATTGAATAAATAAATTTATGTCCTTTGACTTTTCAGCCTCATTAGCTAAATCATTAATTTCTCCATTTGTTTGGTGTATTTGGTTTGGAACATTTTCTTTTGTTTTAAAAAATCTATTCCCTCTTAGAGCTCTTCATTTCAGTTGTTTTGTTACAGTCCTTTCTTTGCATCTTTCACTTTCTAAATACTGCATGCATTTTGCTCTCGCCGAGGTGGCAAAAAGTAAAGACTTTCAAGGACTTTTTAAAAATGGGGCATAAAAATGAGGATTTGTAAGGACTTTTAAGGACTAAATGTAAAATTGCGGACTTTTAAGGATGTGTGCGAACCCTGTACTTGGTGGAGAAATACCATCTGTAGCTTTTACTGAACTGTCAAATCAAGCTATCTTTGAATATACAAAGAGAGGAAAGATTGATGATTATAACAATCCCAAACAAACACCCTTTTTCTGGTGTTGGAATTCTCAAGACAAAACCAAATTCACAAACTGGTTTTCTCTTCTGTCCCAAAAAATAATGGATGGACATTTAGCTTATTATTCAAGGACTTTTCAAGGTCCCAACGAAAAATGAAGCACTTCTCCAGGGCCCTGGGTAAGGCAAATAAAATTCAAGGATTTTCAAGGACCGTGGGAACCCTGGGTGCATCATTTTGAAATTTCTAATTGAAAGTTAGAGACTAATTTGTCAGGGAAAATGAACTTATACAGTTGTATTTTTTATGTTTCAAAGCAATAAAATGAGCCCTTGTAATTAGTGAATAATTATGCATCTAATTACTTTTCAGAGTGCAAAAGGGTTAATACTTCTTCCAATAAAATACATTAAACATTAATGATATATTTGCTTTAATGACAAGATTTAACTCATTTTTTCCAAGTTTCTCATTAACACAAATATAAGCTAAAGTCAATTTCGATAAATGAAAAGGAGGCGAAAATATGCCAAAATAAAACAAGCCTCTGTAACTGTGCATTAGCAATCATACACATTTAGAAAATACATTTTCCACAATATAAATACATACATGTACTGAAATTTTATAAGCAGAAGTTTACTAACAGAAAATATTTAACAAGTATGTTACAATAATGAGACAGTGATTTAATATTTAAGATTAACTTAAATGGCTAAGAATGGACTTCCCATATTAACATCAAGTCTTTTATCCTTTCCTAGCAGCTTGGTAAAGCTTCAACTTAGTTGTCTTTACAATTTTAAAATGAAATGGTTCCCAAATATTAGTCAAATTTACATAAAATTTCACAAGCTGATGCCTAAAAAATATTTGCAACAAGTCCAATATCAGAGGAGAAACCCTGAAATGGTATTTTCTCCACTGCATAAAAATTCACGTTGAAACTTAAATTTTGAATAATTTATGCTAATCTTTCAAATTTAAGTCCCCACCCGCCCCGCTCCCCCAAAGAATTATTTGTTTAGACTATTGTTATCAATTTAACATTCAAAGTTGTATGCTTAACAGATCTAGCTCAGATTATTCAACAAACCAACCACTGGCACTTTTAGAAATCTCTTAACTCTTGAGGGAGAGTGGGGAAGGGATCATTAACTAAAACATTATCCAGGTCGAACACTATTCAATGTTGAACCAAATTAAACACGTTTAATCAAATTCGATTTTAAATTAAAGCGCACTAGATTAACTATATTTTAGAATTCAGACTTAGTAAAACTGCCAACTAAATATACACACTAAACATTCAATATCGAATCTTACCTTCTGTGTCTGAATCTACAGCAAGGTTCTGGAAAATATCCATGTGAGATGAATGTGTGATAGTACTCATGTTTGGAGTGTTGCCCTTATTTTGGATGTATTGAATGGCTTGAGTGCCAACATACAACACTAGAGCATTGATAAGAGGTATGTTGTATCGCATTCCAGGCTCATTTGACACCTGCATAGTAAATATCAAAAAGTCAAAACATTAAAAATAAAACTTTTTAATGAATACATTTCTTGCATAAATTTTTAAATCATCAAATAATTTCCGATAGAAACATGAAAGTCGTTATTGTTAGGATGTTTGATAGAAGGGCAGGGGAAATAAAAAATATCCGTTGTCAAGCTAGAACACTTATAGGGGATTAAATTGGAAGTGCGTTCACCATATTTTCAAAATTAATGAAAAATTATTAACAATTGTAAAAGAACCTTTAGTTTGCTATATGCATTAACTAAACATAATAAAGCGGAAATGAAGAGGAGGCATTCCTATTTAATAATCATTATGAAAAAATTTAGTACCCTAATATCTCATTTTCCCATTTTTTTCTCTTATATTTTTCTGAAGAATTGATTGATTTTAGTAATAATTCCTTTTTTGGATGTTTCGATAAAATTCCATGTCTTTTAGTCTGGAGATATAAGGAAAAGAACATTTCACCCCTATTTTCATAAGGATTAGAGCTGCAAGAATGAGAGGGCGAAAAAGATGTCAAATGATGAGAGCTTTCCAACAAGAGGTAATATGCATATGTTGAAAGGTACTTTAACCCTCTGAGTGCCCAATTATTTTGAACTTTTAGCTCTCGGGTTAGAAAACTTAGCTTTTAAAGAAATGAATCAATCTTTTTTTATTTAATTATATCTCTGAAATCTTAAGAACACTTTTTCCATGATTTTTTAAGAAAATATACATATAAATACGAGTTATCTGCTTTTGAACCGAACATGAAAAACGGAAAAAAGATGTTTGCACCACTTGGAGGCTTAAGTTAGGGGGAAGTCATTTTTCAGCTCATAACAACTTCTACACAATTGCAGCTATGAAAAAAAGGTTAAATACAAAAACTGTTCATTATGATAAGTCAATAATTCGCCTAATTTGATTTTCTTCCTATTTTCAATTATAAAGGAATTATGGGAAAATTAAAATTTCAACCCCCTTTAAGCTCGATAGACCATCTAAGAACTCTGCAACACATCCCATGCCGGTTAACATCAAATCACAATTACTCCAGTCATCATATTCACAAGATAACAAAGGCAAAAATGTTATACAAACATACCTATATAAATTATATATATGGTTAAATATTTTACAAACAATTAAAACTCAAATAACATTTTCATTATATACACCTATTAAACCAATATTCAAAAACACACCCAATTAAAAATACATCTAAATAAAATAACATTGGAAATATAAATAATCGGACCATATTAGAACCCTATAGGTATTCCCAAAATGTCTATCAAATTCTAAAAGAATTTTACTACACAAAAGTGTCATATCTTTTTCAAAATCCATTCCTTTTACAACGAGGTGCAAAGCAACCTGATTAAATGTAAATAATATATATAGTTCATTCCTATTAAACCAATAATTAAAAATAAGATGTTAATTTATTAATAATTATACAATGAAATACAGAAAGATAATTAAACACCAAACAATACAACAAAACTAAATACTAAACACAAAATTCAAAAACATGCACCCAATTAAAAATACATCTAAATAAAAAATAAAATAAAATTAGAAATATAAATAATCATAGACCATATTATATATATATATATATAAACTTTTGAACGAAGGGTGGTTTGGGGTTCTAGGAGTCATGATCAGTAAAGATCTACAGAAATTTTCTGGAAGACTTGTCAAGAGAACCATTGCAATAGGTAGACTCCCTATAAGGAATCTACCTAAGTTCTAACAACTGCATTGGCAGAATACAGAGATATTTGGAAAAAGTAAGAGATGGAAGAGGAAGGGAATTAAAAACTACAGTCAGTTAACCCTTTGGATACATCTGACGAACAAGACTCATCATCTGCTTACTTGGGCGAAGTTACGGTGGACGAGTCTGACTCGTCATCTGAATTTAAGAAGAATTATTGGTGCAAGTGGTCCTGCCAAATTATAATATCCTACAAGTAGCGATGCTCCACATCGCTCGCAAGCGAAAAATTGGGCACATTTTCTGGAGAATATTCTGGCAACAGAATTAAAGAAACACCCTACAGAACGGTGTCGCGTATGTTATAAACATAAAATAAGAAAAGAAACCACTTGGCAATGCAAACAATGCCAGGTACCTTTGCATTTACCGACATGTTTCGAAAAATACCACACGGTACAAAATTATTAGAATTTAAGTTGGTTCTTGTTCTATATAAATATTTATATTTTGTTTCATTTATATATTTATTTATATTTTGTAACTAAAATGCTGTTTCAAAAATATATTTATATCACCAATATAAGTATATTCCAAATAAAATGTATTACTTTTTCATATTAATCCATATTGCGACAAATTAAATCCGTCCCATGGGCATAAAAATCTTCAAATAATTCAGTACTCAAAGGGTCAATAGTACAATTTTAACAAACACTTAATCTGAAAAGAAAATGTTTTTGCAATCACCTGCAAGCTTGTTCTCAGTTCAGACAAAAATGTCACAGGGGCTCTTGTTTTGATGTATGAATCCAAGTCCTGAAAATAAAAAGTGACAATAAATTACATTTAGAGTGATTTTTTTTAAACGAAACTCGAATATAATCGATTCGATACATGACTGGTGAAAGCAAGATTCTAAAAATACAAAAAAACTGAAAACAATTCACTTCTAAATATATTAAACAAATAATCAAGAATAAAAATAATATGAAGCAGACTTAAGACATACACACACTTATACCTAGAACAGCATCAAAAAATGATAATCAAGAACCAAAAAATTCAATCATGCAATATATAAAATAACATTATACAATTGTGCACTAGTTATTGCTGTTATGGCCTTGGATACTTCTCATTTTAATTAAAGAACACTTGTCTTCTCTCTACATCATTTCAACAATTCAAGCAAAATAAATATCTTGAAACTAAAGTAAATCTGCATCGTATAAATATGATGATAACCTGCTATACAGTTATACAAATATTTAATACACTGACTTGTTATTCCTTAAATCTACTTGAACCTTCTTCATACTTTATACCAGTGGTCCACAACCCCCGGACTGGTACCGGTCCGCCCAAGGAACATTAAATTATTTCTATTTTTATATGCTTTTATTCAACTTGACTGTCTTCCTTCAAATCTTGTGATCGATTTCTTACCCCCAGATGGAACCGTCTCGTTGCAAAGAAGCAAACTCAGGGTTCTCATTGATTTAGCGTTCTAGCGAGTTAAAATGTTAAATCATTTTATATTCATTTTTTGGTATAACTGTATTTTATTTTGAATATGTTTATTAAAAAATGTTTTTTTATGTTTAAATACAATGAAATTAAAATTATTAAATCAAAACAATCTAAAATATAAACAATCAATGCCCCCCCCCCCTCAGCGGGCCGTGGTAAAATTATCAAACGTTGACCGGTCCACGGCGATAAAAAGGTTGGGGAGCACTGCTTTATACATTAGATTCCCATACGACACGGCTAATAAAGCCCAGTGATGTGGGAAACCAGAGCTTCTGGTTTAGAAAAAAGGTGATAACAAGGAGATAGGGGACCCCCATATAAAAATCAGTTTTACAGGAATTCAATATAGAGGAGCTCTTACAATCAACTTGCATTTGCAACACTTTG
Source organism: Araneus ventricosus (assembly GCA_013235015.1). Lineage (NCBI taxonomy): Eukaryota > Metazoa > Arthropoda > Arachnida > Araneae > Araneidae > Araneus > Araneus ventricosus. The sequence goes on along the minus strand of BGPR01053983.1, from coordinate 2,599 downwards.
TAAATACAAGTAATTTTAAATGTATTTCTTTTAATAAATTTACGAAATATTAAAACACAAAGATACTTAAGGTGAAAAATTAAAAGCACGACAAGACTAATAATTATTATATTAATGGTACATTGATCTCAAACGAAACGTCAGTAATCCAATAAGCAATTGAATACCTTGAAAACGAGGGCCTACCTTTTTGAAAGATGGTGGTTGAATCAGATTGTTAAAGTTGGCAAGGATTCTGGGAGCCTGCGTAATTTCCGGTAGCAAGTCCACTTTCAAGTTGGGTGTGAATGGATCGGGGAGTCTCATATTGCGAGGGAATGCACTGAGAATTAAGTTTCTCATCTGAATGCAGTTGGGAGCGATGACATCACAAAATCCATAATGGTAATCACATAAAAATTCAGGAAAATCGTGCAGCAGCACCAGCAATACGCGAAGTGTACCCTACAAACGAATTGATTAATAGTTACAGTAAAGTAATAGCCAATATGCTGCTCATAATTCAAAGAGTTTTTGATAATACAAAATTACCTTGTACAACAATTGAATAGGGGCTGCAAGCTCAACATTGCGTAGGAAAGGAGCGAGGAATTTGAAGAGGCTGACTAGCAACTGAGCATACATTGTCCATCCCTGAAAAGAAAAACGAGGAAATTAAGCAAAAATATTTTATAATCAATCAAAAACGTGTCAGAAACAAAAAGATAACAGAATCGCATATTATAAAACAGTAATCCAATAATAAAATTAAATAAATAATTGAACATTATTGAACTTTTAAAAAATTTACCTTTTGGGCAGGTGAAAGAGCCAGAACTCGCCCAAGGAATACTCTATGAGAAACCAGTTCCAACCACGCATAAGCAAAACCTGGAGCTTTCTGTGGCCTCAAATAATACAGAGTATTGCTAAAAAATTAAAGATTCCAAAAGTTAGCAAATTTTTCAAACCACTGAAAAATAGTAAACTGACTTTTAATTATTCATCTAATACCTATTCTATTTTTCAATCCATTTAGACTGGAGCTTTATGTGTTTAAAAGTATTCAAAATTTATGCATAGGGCATTTATGGAAATGCAGATTATGCTTAAGCATTACCCACATTAATTTAATTTTGTACTTCAGTACATTCTTAAGTAAAGTTAATAATGCAAATTTGTCCAAGTAAGAATATGGTACTTTTCTGCTAGCCGGGCGTAAATGTCGGCAAAATTTGGCGATTTTTTGCTTGTGCCCGGATAAAATGATGTTGCCGATTGTGAACCAAATCGGCGGGCGCAAATGTCGCCAACTGCGAGCCAAGACGGCGGGCGCAAATGTCGCCAAAATTTGGCGTAATTCTGCATTATTTGGCGATTTTCCGCTTGCGCCTGGCTAACGGAAAAGTACCAAGAATGTATTACGTAGAATGCATACCAAAAGGCAGTAAGTATTTGGGGATTTATAGCTTCCAAAACAGCTTCTGGGGCACTCAATTCCAAGAACAGCATGATGAAAATTCTGTGATAAGGCAACTGCTGAAATTCCACCCCTCTCAATTCCTGATCCTGCAGGAGCACTCCAGTCACTATACCTAATACCTAGAGAGAAAAGAAGCAACATCTTGTAAATGACAGTTTAAACAAAGAATCGGCATCTAAAAACCACACTTTATACTAACCTTATTTAAAAGATTTACTTTGGTTACTGTGTTATTATTATCCCCACTATGCTTCACTAGAAGAGCAATCAGGCGAACATAGGCGTCCAAAGTATGGAAACACTTGGCACGAATGACTGTCGGTGATTTAAGGTTCTGGTCCATGAGAACACGATAACTGAGATCGACGCACATTTCTGTACTCAGTCGGAAGAAGCGAGTGATTAGTTCGTCTGTCTTTAATATTCCCTGCAAATTCATCTGAAAGTTGTTCATGGATTAGAACATGCTGAAAGCTCTCAAAAGCAATAAAAAGTGTACATGAAAACATACGACACGTAAAAATAAAATCTAAATAAATAATAAGATTCCATATATTGATATTTTCTCTTCAAAGAGTGATTGAATTTTTTTTAAATGAGATACTACAAAACTACTTCCAAAAGAATACCGAGACAAAATAATACGAGAAAAAACTTTCAAAATCGATCATTCGGAAGCTTTGCCATGATTGATCTTAAAAGTTGTCTGGTTTATCAGAATTTTTTAAAACTTAAATCTAATTTCTGATTGACTTTAAATAACCGATAGCATGGTACAATTAGAACATTGCATATTGAGAGTTAAGGGTTACAGATATTTGATATTCAAATTTACACATAGCAGAAGTTTGCTCTCAATAATTCATACATGGGAGAGGATGAAGAAAGGGGGGAAAAAAAGAAAAAAAAGGGGGGGGGGACGAAGCCACCCAACAGTTACTCACTGTTTGGAGAACTGCCAAGCTACCATACATGCCAGCATTGGAAAGGTGACTGTCTGTAGCAGAAGGTCTACAAGGTTGACAGATGGAAACTTTTGTCAAAATTTTGAATTTATGATCATTCATATATTTCGTCATATTTTAAGTAATCAAAAATTTCTATTTTTAAGAAAAGTATCTTATCTGAATAAATAAT
>BGPR01053982.1:0-10299 GCA_013235015.1 Araneus ventricosus | reverse complement strand
TCAATGCACGGAAGGATGAGTCTTTCATAGAAAAAAAATTCCCATAAAAATGTCGAAAGAAAGAAAAAAGAAATATTCTCCCAATCTGATCACATCGCATTATTTGTAACAGAACATGATGATGGAAGCTCAAATCGCGTGATCCGCAACAAGTGAAGCCAACGGCGGTTCCTCAGCAGGTGCCTGCCTTCATTTCTAAATACCCACCGAGACACCAGAAATGAAGTGAACAGGTGACAGCAGTGAGCACGGTCTTGCGTGCTGCCATGTCGCCTCGATCATCAGGTGTTCTTTGACACAAAAAAGCCGATAGATATAGCTGTTGCAGGCGTTCCGTTGCCTTCAGCTATTATTTCGGATTCACTTCTTTTGTCTTGTTATCAGCTGGCTAAATATTCATAAGCACGTAGAAATAAATGTTTCATTATGCTTCTAGAGTGTTATAGTCGAAATTTGATAACAGGATAATCATGAAGACTTGATCGTGAATGATATACCTATAAATCGATAGAGATGTTTCAAACGTTCACTGCCTTTATTTGGTATTTCAGATTCACTTCTTTTGCGTTGTAATTAGGCAGTGGTGGTGAATCGGGGAGACATCTCTCCCCCATATTTTATGGAACAAATTAAATTCTTATTTCATTTTAGCTGCCTAAATCTAGGAATGACAACAAAAATAAAACGATAGTGTTCAAGAAAGTTAGATAATTTTTTTTGGCTAAATGTCTTCATTTTTTGTCTATCCCTATACTCTCCGATACTTTTAGGTCTATAATTTTTGCCCCGTCATTTATAACACCCAATCACCGCTACTGTATTAAGGGGCTGAGTATACACTGAATGGGATTTATATGCTTTTAAAATCGTGCGCGTATAGAAGAAATCTTATAAGAGGGTTATCATGAGGACTTAACGTAAAAGTTGTAGCTGTAAATCAAATAAATAGAACTGTTTCAACCGTTCAAGGCTTTCCTTCGGTATTTCAAATTCCTCCGGCCCATTTTTATTGTATTAAGAGACTGAGTATTTATAACCATATGTAATTGAACATGATTTATAAGTTTCTAGCCTATTAAAGTCAAAATTTTGATAACAAGATGAAAACGAGAACTTTAAAAAAAAGTTACTTCTGTGAATTAAAGATGTTTTAGACATATACCTTAATTTGGTGTTTGAAATTCATTTCTTTTGCATTGAATCCAGTCACTTCATATTCATAAATACGCATAAGTGGACAAAAAGTATAAGTTTCTAACATACTATAGACAACATTGGATAACAGGAGTTGCCTGAGGGGTTTATCAAAAAAGACTGTATAAAGAATAGAAAATACCTAATATGTACTGCATTAAGCAGAGTTGAAAAAAGATAGGTGAAAATGAGAATTGATAAAGAAATAGTTCATAATTTGAATTTCTTCTAAAAGTCATCAAAATGCTATTAATGCGTAGATTGTCATCAAATTATATGAAAATGAATATTAGCAACGTACCTAATAGGTGTGTGAGGGGAGGAAGTTGGATGAACTCTAACAGGTAATATCTTGAAAAGGGGCGACTTCAAAGTGATCATTTATATTTTCTTAAAATATTCGTGTAAAATTTCAAATATAACGTTAATTAAAAATATTATCAATAACTTCATACTGAAATTTTAATTTAATTAAATAATTAAAAGAAACTTTACCAAGCTCCTTTCCTTTTGTGTTAAAATATAATAAAAAGCAATCAGGCAAGAAATCTTTTCTTCAAAATTTCTTTTACCTCCTAAATCGCGTAATGTTTGTAAGAACAAGTGACAAAAATCTTGGAATGGCAATCAACTTTTTTATGATGAAAAAAATTGAAAATAAAATGGTAATTGTGCACAAAATTAGAACTATTCAACTTGTTCCCTCCTGTAATCGCCTTTTTTAGAATTAAGAAGTAACCCGCTTTTTAAATAAAGGGGTTGAGCTGCGTTTTTTTATTAAAAATATTTATTTTAACTCCTTAATAAACTTGATTTTGCATTAAATTAGATCCGGATATTTTGATTTTACTGTTAATATCAATTCGGGTGGTTTACTGTAAAAGTCATTAAATATTATTGCAATTTATTCCAATGTAACAACGTTACAGATACATTCAATGAGATAAATTTTACGCACTATGTTACATAATCATAACCGAAAATATCACGAAATGTGCAATATTTTGTTTGAAGAAAATCTTACTACAAAATTGGTTGCTATAAAATGATTCTATGATATAATTTCATAAATTATAAATATAAAATTTGTTGAATAAATGAAATAGTGGGAGAAAAATGTTACATCAATTTTTGTTTCATGAGAATATACAATGCAATGAAACAATGTGCTATCTGCTTAGGAATTTGAAGAAGACAATTAGGATGGTAAAACTCAAGAATATGAAAAAAAATATGTTCTTCAACTACTTTTTACTTTTTCGTAGTGTACAAAAAGTAAGTATTAAAATCTTGAAAAATTCAAATCTCAAGATTTGAATGATTCTCCACGTTTTATATCTCTCTCGGTCCAGGAAAATCAATTTTGGATTTTTTTCTGTCTGTTGATCAAGTTACCTGAAAAACACAACGGTCTAGATGAGTGAAATTTGGTGTGTGTTATTAACAGAAAAATTGTAGATTCTGTCAAATTTTGGTTGTCAAAGGGATTTCTTTCTATCCATCCATGTGCATGTGAATGCAATAATTGAGAAACACAAAGTTGGGTGAGTTTTGGTACATCTTTTTATCACGAAAATTATAAATCTGTGTCCAATTTTCGACGAAGTATGGTAAAAGGTCGACTGTCTGTCTGTCGGTATATTTGTGTGCATGTGAATGTTTTGACTGAAAAACGCAGCAAGCAAGAGGAAGAAATATCAGTATGTGATTTTTGCATCAAAATTTTAGAAATGTATCAAATTTTGAATCCATCTGTCGATGGGAAGAGGTATAAAATTCATATTTGATTCTCTTCATTATATGACGAAGCTAAACACAAAACGCGCCATATTGTGGAAGTACACGATAATGTCGCTTCCGAAAACGAAAAAAAAAACGCTTCCGCTGGTTATTTTAGTAATATTAATCTATTACAAATTTGATAATGTAAAATTTTGTTTTCTTCTTTTCAAAAATTCGATTCTATTTTATTTGAAAATTCGAATTGATTTGATATGGTTGTTCAAAAAATTTTTTTGATAGTATGTATGTTATCTGCAGTTGGAGACAGGAATATTATTTAATAAACCCGTCATAGGTGGACTTTTTAATCGGTTGTTACTATTAATGCATTTTATGATATTAATATCAGGCTAGTATGTCTCACGAATTTTGGTTCCAAATTGTATAAAAATTAGTCAATTTCCAAATGGAGAAGTTATCTTTCTTAGATTCAGAAGAATTAACGAGCTACACTTTGGCAATTATGTAGCAAGCTATTAAAATACTTTAATTAAGAGTATGCTGATTATGCTCTTAAAATACTTCGCATTATCTTCTTGACACATGAGGTCCGATCAGTAAAGGTCTTTCATATATCTGATGACTTGTAAACTTTGGCATCTTGAAATGAATTTACACAATTAAATGTTATAATTTATTTTGACAGCTATGAGTTACAGCAATGATTGGCAGAAGAAAACGATCTGATTCATCAATGACTTTTGATTACATCCATCAATTGTTTACTCTCCGATATCATCAGACCACCTCTATCCGCAATCGTTTCCACTAAATCGTCTTTTACCCTACTTGTTAACAAATTGGTACAACAGCCTTCAAGATGGATTTACGCTGCGCAGATAAACATTGTTGCTGCGGCCACAACTAGCTCTGGGTGCACGGTCGGTTGATTTAAGGTGGCTTTACGAGTGGAATCCCTCGCTATCAGGGGTGACCTATCAACAGAGATGTTTTCAGTAGCTCTGCAAGCTGATGACACACTTGTAGAGGTGATGACAGACGCGTTGATAATCAACTCAATCCTCGTGCGTCCGAAGGTGGATAGCTCCTTAAACGCGAGTTGCTGCTGCGAGGGCTAGTTAATGGAACTGACAGATTTCAGATAAAGCCTTCTCCAAGAAATACATTTGAGGCAAGTATCGTGGCCACAATTGACCTTTCGTGCCCAAATAATCGTCAAATCGTTAATTTGGATAATTGCATGCACCGAGGCATCTTCGATTGTTAAAATATTTAATATACTTTTCTGCATATTGCTTCGCTTTATCTGAAGTGATATTGATAGACACTTTCTGCTAATTTGTTTACGTGAATTTAATCACGTAGCGTGGTCCTCGAGTCATGATAAACTCTTTTTTAATGGAGTTATTGGATGATGAATGAATGGCGTTGCACGCAGTGGAAGGTCTCATTAATTTTCTTAGTTTTCACGGTTCAGCATTACAGAATATGCTTTGAAGAAGAAGATGAAAATGCCTAATCAGTGTCCGAGAGCTCAGTTTAATATTTATTTTTATACTGTAACGTTTTATTGTTGTATTGATTGTTGGTTTAGAAAGTTTTTAACAAATGCCGTGCCTCTATGACTTGTCAATTATCTCAAAAATGTTTATAAATGATAAAGAGATGCCCATTTCCCTAAGAATTACATTTACAGGAAATATGACTATCTCATGCAAATAAAATGAAGATAATTTCCCCACAGAGTGAATTATACGAAATATACTGAGACAATAATATAAAGCACATCTTCAGTGCAGAAATGCTATAATCCAGGCAAAGCTTTATATACACTTTTCATGGTAATTCAAGTGAGTATTGAAAACTGCTATATTTCAATCGATTTATCCTTACCATACATACTGCTCACTCCAAACCTCATCTTCCGAAAAATTTTACAACTAAAATGGCCGTCGTTGTATCTGATGATTTAATAAAGGAAAATGAATTTTCATCGTATCCATACTCGAACCTAATAATTAACTTTATATAGTCGTTTAGTCATTTATTCTAGAAGTGATTCGACACAAATTTTGTTTATTATTCGCTTCCTAAGGTCTTGCTAAGATTAACAAATGTCTTTTGTTATTGCTAATTATAAAACAATGTAGCTGAACAAAATTTAACTACCCTTACTTGCTGTTTTAACTTGTTAATAAGTAAGGATCTGATAACACATCATACGTAATATGCATTTCATTTTTAATTACCAGTTTTATGTCTTTAAAGAAAAGATATGAATAGGACATTTATTGCATTATTTATTATAACGTGTATGCTAAATTATTTATTAAATAAATGTTACAATTAGTTTGCTAATCATTATCCATGCATATTAGAAGTTAAAAGAGCCTTTCATTTTCACTAAACTCTTTACTTTTAAATCTTAAAGCAATAACCGATGGCGATAATTTTGTAGGCTTTTGAACAATTATACGCAAATTGCGCAGACAGTGAGTTGCTTTCAGAGAAATTTAGAAATAGTACTGATAGAAGTTAACTACCTTGTAAATAATCTAAAAAAGAACTCAAAACCGAATTACATTGAGTGATAGAATACATTTCAACTTTAATTTTTAATTTTAATAAATGAAATTAATTTATTAACTTTTAATAAATGAATTTATTTATATATGTTGTTGAATTAATTTATTACTTATCTTTTTATTTTGAGAAGATTCATGCTTAAACCTAAGTTGATCGGAAGCAAAGGGATAATTTTTTTTATTATAAATATATTACGAAGTCTGAGTTTTTCTGCAGTCCACCTATCATATTTAGTAAAATATTTTTGATGCACTAACATTTTAAACAAAAAAGTTGCATTCGACTGCGACTAAAAGCGACAGAGTTATGGAGCTTTGAATTTCTTAAATTTAAACCAATCAGCGACCGTGTCGAGCAAGCGCTACGCGTTGCTTACAAGACCTTCTTGGAGGTGTCCACTCTCTGTTCTCTAGGCGTCCAAATCGTCTATAACAGCGATATTCAAAACTTCATAACTCTGTCAGTTTTAGTCGCAGAAGATTGGAGCTTTTTTTTTTAACTTAGGACTACGTTGGGGTCTCAGGAAGGAAATTGATTCACACGCCAAAACGACACAAAACTTGGTACGGGAGACTTGGTATTCTCTATATCTAGGTAATTACATATGTTAATTTCATAACTAATGTCTTATTTTAGAGATAAAGGGTAACAACAGAAGTTACAAAAAAAACAATTGAAAATCGGAATTGTAGTTCAGCGAATACTGAGTTGCAAAGTTGGGCAAAAATACGCCTGTATTGGTGACACGATCCTCTATATCTCGGTAACTACATATGTTAAAAACATAACTAATGTCTTATTTTAGAGATAATGGGTAACAACAGAAGTTGCAGAAAAAAAACTTACTTAAACTTAAAAACTTACGAAGAACTTCGAGAAAAGAGTCACGCGAGTAAATTAGTCCTACGCCTTTAACATCAGTGGCTGTTTGAAAAGACAGCCTCTCGTCATTTTTTTTTTGCTTAAAATTTTATTGTGTCAAAAATATTTTATAAAATATGACTAATAGAACCGGGTTACTATATTAGAATTTTGACATCGTAATTTTTTCAGTACATTTATTGACTCAAACAACATAAAAAATGATTCTTTACGTCATTTAAAGCAAGTAAATGTCTGTTTAGAAATTAGATATTAGGCTGCGATTAGAAACCCTGTATATTACTAATATAATAACCCATGTCTGTCTCTCGGTAACGTTCTGACGTCACCAACAATAAAACTCGCGCCATATCACTGCGAGACGTTAAACAACTTTATTTCATTGTTAAAGAACCTAAATTTCAGTAATTTTAAATTTAAAAGAGTAATTGTCGTTCTAATTTCAAATTTAATAGCTCTAAATAGTGAAATAAAATTTTCAACCGATTGATATAAAATTTATCTCGCTATGATCAATAGCTCCCGAGAAATTTTAAATTATATTAATCATATATTTCAAATTAATTTCCGTTTTTTAATAGAAATTAGTAAATTACGTCAGTAGTATATCATGCGCGTGATATAGTTTTGAATAAAGAAATATGTAAATAAAAAAATATTTCCTGTCATATGTTTATTTTATTTGTTTTCAATCAATGTTAAACATTTATGTCGCATATATATATCTATTTAAACGCGTCAAATTTGACGGGAAATCTCTCGAATGAAGAGGCAATTTGCACCCGTCATGACGCGCGATTTTCTAGTATTCAAATAATCCTCCTATATAAATAAAAATTGTGATTTTGAGTCGAAAATGGTTATTATTGTTATTATAAAAGTTATTACAGAACGTTAGTATGCTTATTTTTGGGTCGCGGATTTAAATTCCGCGCCTTATCTGATTATTCAGTTTGCCTCACCTTAGTAACAGCCCAAACTTTGATAAACAATCTTTGGAAGAATCGACCCGACATTTTTTCTATGCATGTTTCTCATTAATTTTCCTCATTGGAAACCAAATTGAGATATGGAATTGTGCATTGTTTCCTACAGGTCCCGATGGAGCCGGTTTCCTACTGCATCCCTTTCGCAAACCGAAGAGGATCCGGACGGCGTTTTCCCCCTCTCAGCTTCTGAAGTTGGAGCACGCCTTCGAGAAGAACCACTACGTTGTAGGGGCGGAAAGAAAGCAACTCGCACAGAGCCTCAGTCTCACAGAAACACAAGTAAGTTCCTCTTCTTCCACTTCAAGCAAGCTCACAATTTCGAAAAGTCAAAAACATGATGATTTTATATTTTGTTTCTTTTTTAACACCGTTAAAGTATAGGCCACATAATGGTAATCAAAGTGAAACGAATTTCAAAACTTTATAAATTCCTCTTTGTACGCAAGAGAGGGCGCGGTGGCCTAGTGATAAGGTCTCGGCTTTGGGGTTGGAGGGTTCCAGGTTCGAAACCTGATTTCATTGAAGATCCGCCGTGTATGTGGGCCCGCTGCACGCTCAATCACAAGTAGGAGGGCCAAACCTCCTCCAGCTAGCGTGGCGTGGAAGCTTCGAGAAGGGGCGCAGGCGCTGTCCTCGTCATCCGACCGCGGTTCAAAATTGCAAGGTCCGTCCCAAAATAGCCCTCGGGTTACTTCAAAACGGGGCGTTGATATAACTAAACTTCTTAAACATGGTCACATTCACGAATAGTTAAGTTTGATCTTTTCATTTGAAGGACATTTTTGTGGAAGCCATCTTAACGAAAATTAAAAAAAAAAGGAAATTTCAAAGAATTTTAAGCAAGATCTTTTTCTTACATTTTATAAGGTCGTATTTTTGAATAGTTAAAAATTTGATCTTTCTATGAGGACATTCTTGTATAAGCCAACTTAATGGCAATAAAAAAAAAAGGAATTTCACAGGTTTATAGGAAAGTTTGTCTTCCTCCATTTCAAAACAAGCTCAAATTACTGAATTAAAAAAATTGATGTTTTTATTTAGAGGGAAATTCTTGTGCAAACCGCCTTACCGGTTAAACAAACAAATTTTTAAAGCTTTAAAATATTGAGTAAGGAAAGAATTGAATCTCATATATTTGCTACGATAGTTGGTCGATATTTCTTCCCTAAGAAGAGGAAGAAGAAGGGGGAAAAAACCTGCGAAAAATGACATAAAACTACGAAAGAAAAAAATGTATAAATGATGCAAATATAAATCTTTCTTGCGAGGGGAAATGTATAAGTATTTACAATAATATCGTTAACTCATTTTATTGTCATTTTTCTTAAATTCTGCTAAGATCTTTAAAGCATTCTAATTGAATTAAAATGGGTAATTTTCTCTCCAGTTAACACCTTAAGGATCGCATTTTTTCTCTTTTTTTTTTGCTATCTAATAAGGTGAGCCCTCTTGTTTTGGAAAGGGGCTCTCGATTTCATTCATCTAAGAAGGCATAGGATACTTGAGATGTTTATGTATTCTACGTAATTTTTGTGTCAAATTATAAAGCTAATTAATGATTAAATTTTAGTTTATAAACCTAAAAATGCGATAATTTGATGCACGTCAATATGACGAGCACGAGACTTAAGGAGTTAATGTAATTTGATTACTTATGCGAATTTACGCAATGTTTATATTTGAACCATTGGCGTAGCGACCGGCAGGGCCGGCCAGAACAAAAGCGGGGCCTGGTGCAAAGTTGATTTGCGGGGCCTTGAAACTGATTTCGTAAAACAAAATATTTTATTGCGGAATGTCATACGGTGTAATTTGAGTTTCGCGATTTTGATTTTTCAATAACTGTTAATTATATATTCCGTCAGTGTGTTGGACATTTTCGGGTTTTAAAAATTCTGCAAGGGAAGTCCCTCCTGTTTCCAGCAATTTTCTTCCTTTTTCTATGTTTCTCTTAAATGTATCAGATCCACACTTGTGTTTCCTTCCGGTATCTCTGTCTCTAGTCATATTCCGAAATTGTCCAAAAATAATATAAAAAAATTAAGATCAATTTTTTTAGTAGTATGATTACAACGAACAAGAATGAAATTTATTATTTCGAAATTTTTAGTAATATATTATATTAAGCATTTGTCTTCCCTTTAAATACGAATATTTTATTTATTTCCCCACCAAACATATGATGTATTATCATCCGTTACAACGCAAGCATAATGAAACACATAGTTTTTACTTTTCTTACTCTATTTTGGCTATGTAGTGAGATTCGAAGCCCCCAACCTTGCCTTTGATCGGTTGACGTGAAATATGCACATATCGCGTGATTATATTCAAATGCATGTATATTCGATTTTTTTTAAAATTAGAATGCATTTTTAATTTGCAAAATCAGTCAGCTGCGCGGGGCCTAGTGCGGTCGCACCGCCCTCCGGCCGGCCCTCGCGACCGGAAGAAAAGGAGGGTATAGATGAGTCGTGTGCCAATTTTAAGAGACATCATGGAGTCAATACCTAATGCGTGTATGCCATTTTTAATGACAAATGAAGTAAAAATAATTCAATACTCTGGACGCTATTTGCGCTTGTTAAGGCACTAATCACGACTGGGATAATATATATATATATTATTTTCCGGACACCACTTTCTTTCGCCACGCCATTGGCCATAGTGACAAAACGTTAATGCGTTTATGTCACATTTTTAAAGTCAAACACGATAATGGGGAGAAAAAATACAATGCCTCGGTCGCCGTTTAGAAAGTTAAGACACTGATGATGACGGGGGGGGGGGGGGGGGGCGAAAACATTATATCATGACTTGGTTGCCACTTAGCCTCGCTACGCCACTGATTTGAACGATCCAAATTGAGCAGAAGTGTGAAGAACGTTTATACCCACAGAAACAT
>BGPR01053981.1:0-10299 GCA_013235015.1 Araneus ventricosus | reverse complement strand
TTTTCTTATTTTTGTTATTAATATTTAGAATAATAAAGATTTTTCTTAGACAGCCTGTATATAAATTAGGAATCTTCATTTTATCTGCGTAATATTTAAAAAAATTCTAATTTGAAATCCTAACGACGTCTTTCTTGAGTGTTGTTTTTTATAAAGTCATCAATTATATGAGTGCTAATTAATAGTTATTATACTGCTAATTATTATATTAAAATTAATTGCGTCGGCATACTTAATTGTGCTCATTTTGCTGGAGCGACCAGAACTTTTAAAAACAAGAGCTTATTTGCAATTGTGGTTTTAAAAGTTAATTACATATATAATTACTTTTAATATTAATCCTAATAATTACTCTTCATATAATTAAAATTTTTAACGAGTTTACTAAAAAGACCTTGATATTTTTAATGTATCCTTTAATTTTCTGTAAGACTGTTTACATCTTTTACATTCTTTATATGATTTAGGGTTTTCGACTGTTGACATCGTTTAAATTATTTAGATGGTTTTAAACGCTTTTAATATTCAGTGTTTATAGCTTTTAAATTCATAATGTGTTTTTTAAAGTTCTTAAGATTAAATGTTTACAATTATTAAATTCTTTGCTTGATTGATGCTCCTTTTGTAATTGTAACACTGTAATTAGAGTTTTTGTAGAGTGCATTTTCTTTAAATAAAAAAAATTAAATAATGAAATAGGTATGTTTTCTAGGTCCAGTTTTCTTTTCGTAATTATTTAAAAATAATCAACAAGTCTAAATGTATATATTTTAATGTTTCACTGCAATTATCAAAAAATCAAATTTGAAATTCTTTACATCAGCAGTAAATTTAACATAAAATATATTAATTTTCTAAAGCTAGGTACATTCAGTATCATGATTTAAAGTTCGCTGTTGAAAGAAAATAGAAGGTAGGAAAGAAAAGTAATCTACGCTCTCTCTAATGCCTTTTCTTAGAAGGAAACATTGGGCTAAAGTAAATATTTTGTTTTAATAAGGTATGCAATAAGTTTCTTAGTTACTTTCGCAATTGTGCTATGATAGTAGAGGTAAGTTTCTAGAAAGTATATTACACAACCTTTGAAATTCACGATTTTCTATTCACCACTTAGCCAAGATAATTTGCGCATAAGATAATTTAAAACTCATTAGCTTTACCATGAATCTTAGCTTACATTTATAATGATACTAGCTGAACCCGGCAATGCTTTTCTATTGCTAGATTTGAGAATATATATACACTCAGTCCCAAAAGTTTCTAGAATCTAGTAAAATATATGTTTTAGCAAAACGGAAAGGCATACAAACACCAATTACAAATATGTTAATTCAAACCATATGCGACTTGCATGCAACGAAATATTTAGAAAAAATAACAATTTTTATTTCAATTATATAGCAAAATGGAAATATTAAGTATCCCAAAAGTTTATAGAATATATGACATTTCAACAAAAGGTGCTCAATACAATGTTCTTAATAGTTTAAAGTCTTTCCATTTCTCAGTTTGACAATGTATACACGTTTTTCCATCGACATAATTAAGGTTTGTAATATCTCTGGTTCCAAGTTGTACCATACACTTTCAATGGCTGTCTTCAAGGCATTCACTGAATAAAATTGCCTTCCATTCTCATATACCTTCCCCACACATCTTCAATTGGGTTTAGATCAGGGCTCATCGGTGGCCTCTCAAGAACAGTAACATATTTCGAGCTTAAATAATTTTTCGTAGCATTGGAGGTATGGATGGGAGCATCATCTTGCTGATATTACCAATTTCGTCCCCTTATGTTTTCTGCAAATGGCATAAGATGATTTTCTAGTGTTTCTATGCATTTAGGAGAATTCTGACGACCATCTAAAAAGGCCAAACCCACTTGACCGTTGAAACTGAAAGCCGCCCACACCATCACAGATCCACCACCACTTTGCCTACTGAAAAAGCTCCTGGGCTCTTTTCGTAAATCATTCCAATATTTTATATTCCCGCCAGGTCCATCGAGGTTCCATTTTTTTCATCACTGAAAAGGACAGCCATCCATTTTTCACCATATACATATGATTACGAGCCCATTGTAATCTCTTACTAATGTGAAGCTTTGAGAGTGGTAATCGGGGAGCCATTTT
The DNA here is from genome assembly GCA_013235015.1 of Araneus ventricosus. NCBI lineage: Eukaryota > Metazoa > Arthropoda > Arachnida > Araneae > Araneidae > Araneus > Araneus ventricosus. Next base: position 8,167 of record BGPR01053981.1, on the reverse strand, counting down.
TGCATGGATCATATAACCAGATTCTATAATTTATCTATGAACAGTGTTCTTGGAGGTTTACAACCAGCAAGCTCCAGTAATTTCGCGAGCCGACATTTTCTGACTTGAAAGCCATTCTTTGTATCCGTCTATCACTGCGAATATCCGTCACACGTGGTCTTCCCGAACGAGGTTTTGGCTGATATGGCGTCTTACGAGTTAATACACGATAAATCATGCTCTTAGAACGATTTAAAAGTTTCGATATTTCCTTAATAGTCTTACAGAGCAATTTCAAATGCAGAATTTTACTCAGTTCTTCATTAGAGAACTGCTACGCTTTAGGCATCTTGAAACGCAGAAAAAAAAGAACGTTTCCTTTTCTTACAACGTATTTATTAGGCTTCAGATCGACGTCCTGATTACCGATACCATATTTGCATAAAATTGCATTTGTGTATAAACGTTTGGGACAGGTTATTTCTGTTTATTCTACGATTTAAAAATTGGCATTAAATATACGGGGTAGAACTGATGTTTTTTCAATTTAATAGACATAATATATCTATACAGTAAGTTACATCTAAATATATCATATACAATAAAAAATATAGGCTAAATACAAGATTCTATAAACTTTTGGGACAGAGTGTGGATTAAATGAACACAGTTGAAAGTTTTATATCAATTATTGTATTTATTTAAAATTAGATGTCTATATATATAAAAGGCAGTGTTCGTACGTGTGATTTGATGTGTGTGTATCGATTTACTTGATCACTTGGATTTCCAATGAAATATATTTGCAAAAATTTGTGGTCAGCATCAGTAAATGGTAACAAAGAGCCTGCTGTATGGTATATTTGTCCTTGAATCTTGAATGTTGGCACATAATTTTCAGTTATTATATTCGTTGCACTAAACGAAGACATTTGAAAGCATGTGTTATAATTTCGTATGTCAGTCAAAAAATTCTTCGCTTTTGTTGTAGTACCAGTAACAAAAGAGAACAATGGCTCAAATGTTGCCTTCAATAGTGGCAATTTAACCATTCAAACAACACATTTCAGGTGCTTCATTCTTGAATTTTAATGCGCTGTAATTTGTGAAAACCTTATTCATACTTTCAACAACCACAACTATAGCAATATTCAATTTCCGAATTATAATGAAATGCAATATGATCAAGTTTTACCAATTGATTTAATCGATTCATTTTCATGCGTACTCGACCATTGCTACGTTGTTCATTTCGATCACTATATGACAAATATTGTCTTATTTCTCTAATTCTTACTCGAATTGCTTCATTTCATGCTGTAAGCATGCGCGATAGCATTTCTTACCTCGTGAACTTCAATGTGAGCAGAGCTGTCTCGTGGCGTCATCTACATTTAATTAATAGTACTGCTACTATTGATATTATATTTGTGATGTTTCTGTCTTTCGTAAGGAAGACACAAGATTTTAGAAAAATATATCTATTTGAACATAAACAACCGTAAGACAGACAACACACTTAAAAATTGCTTTTAATTATTTAAAAAGATCCACCGTGTTTCATCTTCTTCAAATTGAGTTCCATCAACTAACTCATCTTCAAAATCGAACTTTTAAAATTCTATGCGGCCCATTTCTCTGTTTTTGTAACATATTTTATTTTATTTTTTATTGTATTAATATTTTTCATCTTTTTCCTTTCATTTTTTAATTTTTTGAATGGATATTTTTACTTATCTTACAGTTTTTCCATTTTTTGTAGTTTTTATTATTGTCCAGTTACTTCATGTGCAATTGTGTAATTTTGTGTTTTTTCAAAGTTTTATTTATGAACATGCTCTGTGTCACCAAAATTTTTTTTTATAATGTAATGCACAATAGCATTTCTTCCTAATGGAATAGTTCCTGTTAACATTTGTAAACTTGTTGCGTTTTATAATTAAGCAGAAGTGTTGGGAATTTGTCAAGGTCTAAGAGAGGTCAGCCCCTCGGGTGTTCTGATTTTTATTCCACTTTATGTCCGCGACACTGCTTAAATAACCTTAACACGTTGAGGACGGCGTGTACCACCGGTGTCTCACATGCGAATAGTTTATCTGGCGGCGTGTACCACTGGTGGCTCACACACGAATGGTTCATCTGTCGGCGTGTACCACTGGTGGATTATATCATCTATAGTCTTATAATACAGTTTTGTTAGATGAAAAAAATTCATGTGGTAGCATGGGTTCATGTCATAGCAAAATCTGCGCCGTCCTCAACGTGTTAAGGTTATATTTGCAGGGCATGAGTGATGTTATGTCATGTATTATCTATATTGGATGATATTAGAGTGTTCTTCTAAGTATACTTAAAATCACTACTTTTCATTTTATTTCTACTCGAGATTCCATTTCGAAAGCCAAATTTTCAACCACACATAAAAGAATATAATTTTTTTGCAATACTTTTGCATTGAATGCAATGAATAATGTTTTTTTGAAAATCCATACAAGAAAACCAAGCAAAGACAGTGGTTAATGATAAAGGTAATGATTAATGTTAAGCTATTGACACAATGAAATGTTGAAAATGCGAATCCCGATAGATTTTTAATTATTTTTACTTACTAGTTTCACAGAAGGATTCGCTATTATTTTTAAGCGACTTCAAAACTCCAACAGGCAATTCTATTTAGGGGCGAGTCTTCGTGGCAGAGCCTGGGATTCGTCGCCGGTGGGTCAAGGTTTCGAGACCCGATGCTATGGAAGATAGCGTTAAATCTGTCAAGGGTCAAACGTAATCTGTAATCAGAGCGCTATGTCCAGAGACCTGGTTAGGAAGAGGTCTATTCTTAGATTATTGGAGATATAGAGTTTTTTGAATTAAAAGTCGCGCCAAATCTTAAATATAGAGATCCAGGCCTCCTCCACTACATACCTCCCCCCACACTGGACCCGGAACATCTTGTGTCCTTAAAAAGTCTTGGATATGTGGTTTACTGGGCTTCGGTGGGTCGCGGTTTCGAGACCCGATACTATGGAAGCCCGATACTTTATCTTTTACTTTTTTATTATTATTTGTTATTATATAATATTCTTGGTTATTTCATTTGCTTTTGTGCTATTAACCGTTCTACTTCTTAGCCTTAACAGATTTTAAGCATTTTATGTATGTAGTAATTTGTGTTTTTACTTGCAGTTTTATGTATAAAGTGAGAGCCTTTGCATTGTAATTAAGCACTCATCATGCTAGGTGGTTTGGGTATTTGTAACCAGTCCTTCTCCCCACATTGTGTGGGTGAGCAAATGTGCTTTATCACTGAACTCTGTTTTTTTATCAATTTCCCGTTCATTGCATAGTATGTCAATATAAATTTAACTTGTTGTTTCCCCACCGACCATTGTAGGCCTTACACCTATGGGTAGGCTGGTCGGTGTTTGTCTAAATCATACAAAAAAAAGATTGTCTTCCCACTAGTCTAGTGCAGAAGTGTAGACAAGATGTTGGTTCATGTATCGTCCTCTTTACCTGACCATGGTTAAAAATTGCGAGTTCTGTTCCAAAATATCCGTAGCTCTTGTAGCTTTAAAAATGACGCTATTCTAACTAAACTATACTTACTTAGGGTCCAGATTATAGTTTAAGAAACCCGGATGTAAATGATTCTTCTTTCAAAATAAGTTATGATCATTTTATACACATTTTTCGAGTTATCGACTCCATCAATTAATAAGCAACTCTTTTGTTAAACCAAAATAGTAAAATTTTCAGAGAAATCCAAGAAACAGTATTCAGTAACAGCAAGTATGCAAAAAACAAAATAAAAACATACTGTAACAATACAAGCAAATAATTATTTAAGATTTTTCCTGACTGATTATGTTAAATATTTCAAAGAAATGGAAATTTAGATCGAAGAAATAGTTTGCTCATATTCAGATTTACTTTTGAAATCGATTATCGTAAAATCTTTACAGAAACTACTGGAAGGAATAGATAGCTAACATTCACTTAGGAATTTCGGTTTCGAATTTGTTTGGGTAATATAGTTTTGTTCAATATAGTTGAAACGATTGCAACACTGTATTGCTCTTTCAGAATATTATAGATATGCAAAGTGCATAGCGGTAACGAATTTGATTATCTCACTGTGGTTTAAAATATTCTGTACTCAGGGACAGATTAGAAGCAACCAAGTGAATATATTTGTAGTATTTCTCTTCACTGCTGAACATGATAAAATGAAATTGAATAATAAAAAAAAACATAAAATATAAACAAGAATATAAAGAGATTGAAGATAAAATAAATGAAATTAATGAATGTCACTGTAGACAAAATATAAATTTTAGAAGCGATACAATATTTTTTTTGAATTCTCAGGAAATCATAGGGGATTGAGAATTTTTTAGATAGTGCGAAGTAGTTTGGACAATATTATTTTGTTATATATAGTTGAAACAATTGCACCACTCTATTACTCTTTGATAATATTTCAGTTATACAAAATGTATAGCAATAACGAATTTTCATGATGTCACTGTTCTTTAAAATTTTGTGTACTCGGTACAGATTAGATGCAACCAAGTGAACATATTTGTAGTAATTTCTTTTCGCGGCTGAACATGAAAAAATATAGGCACTGAAGAAAAAATATGAATTTTAGAAACGATACAATATTTGTTTTGAATTCTCAGAAAATCATAGGGGCTTGAGAATTTTTTAGATAGTGCGAAGTAGTTTGGACAATATTATATTGTTATATATAGTTGAAACAATTACACCACTCTATTACACTTTGGTAATATTTCAGTTGTGCAAAATGTATAGCAATAACGAATTTTCATGTTGTCACTGTTCTCTAAAATTTTGTGTACTCGGTACAGATTAGATGCAACGAAGTGAACATATTTGTAATAATGTCTTTTCGCTTCTGAACATTGAAAAATATAGGCACTGAAGAAAAAATAGAAATTTTAGAAGTGATGCAATATTTTTAAATTGAATTGTGAACAAATAATTGGGGCTTGAGAATTTTCTTAACTAGAAAAAATCATATGGGCATCATATAAATGGTAAGAAAAAGAAGAGGAGTCAACATCTCGAAATAATAAATTTTTTTAAAGCGGACAGCAAAACCATAATTTCCAAATCTAAAGTATATAGAGCAACAATAATATTTGGCACTTCATGCATCAGAAGAATTCATTTTTGAAAATAATAATAACGTGGAAAGAGAAATGCTTCAGACATCAGCCATAAAGATTTCCCAGAAAGCTGAATGGAATTCTGTGATATTCAAGGACAAAACTGAAAATAAGAAGAGATGCATGATAGTTTTCTAGGCATACAGTGCTTAGTGAATTAGTTTTCCGAGAAGGAGATGGTATATTTTGTGTTATATCGCAGAAGAACAGGCAGCAAAAACTAATGTAGTATTCATAAAATATCGATCGGCGGCTTATGAATATGAAGAGATATATGTATAATATTTTCTGAAATATTCAGAAGACATTCTAGCTTATTTATGATTCAAAAATAATTGCTTCCGTTCATGGGGATCTTCCTATTTTTAAATGATTTTTGGAACATGGCATAGGTTTCTTGTTTGATTGAAAAATGTTACCGCCTGCTCAATTTATTGTCCAGGTCTTAAATTCTACAGAAAACATGCGATGGCAATCACAAAATCAGTGTAGGCTAACGGATAGACAAATTTAAGATGCGAAAAGTTATATATTCATCAAAATACAGATATTCATAAAGGAAAAACTTGAAGAACACTTGAGGAAAAGAATTCAAAAACTAAATCTCTGAAAAGGAGAAAAATATTTATCATTGATGACATTTAGATCTGTTTTTCATTTTGTGAACACATAACTTCGAAACAGTAATTCTTATTTTTTATTTATTTAAATAAACGTATCTCTTTTTAAAATATTCTTTAAATAGATACTTTTTACGGAAGGAAATTTCCTTTTAATCATTGTACTGATTAGAAATTCTTTGCGATGGTTTTAGACAAAAATTTGCTTTTTCTTGTATTTAAAGTTCTTTAGTTTTATTCGGTTAAGCTCACAGTCAACTAACCTATCATGCGACATTGATGGTAAATGAATAAATAAATAATTTTTTTGGAATATCAGTTGCTTTCTTTGTTGTTTGCCCCTGGGATAGGGTTAATAAAACCCTTCATGAATAATTAAAGCCCCGGGTATTATTTAAAAAATGAGCTTCATTTTTCAAAATATTTTAGTGATTAATTATGAAAAATTTATGGCAGAGTTTTATTAATCAAAAAGTAAATGTTTTTTTACTAGCTTAGATTTTCATGTCCTTAAACGTTTTCATCTATAAAAATATGGAATAAAGTTAATTAACCATAATAATATTTCATCACTCTTTAACAAAAGAATTCGTAAGATTTTATAAAGAAATCTGCCCTTTATGAGAAGCAGTGGTCAGGAAACTGTGTTTGAAAACATCAGTTTTTCTAGATATGTATTAATAAAACTGTGCCAGTCTTTTTAACGTTAGGGCTACGTTCCTCCCATTGGATTTCAGAAAATAAATTGATTCACACGCCAAAGCGCCACAAAACTTGGTATGGGAGATCTCTATATATCGGTAATTACATATGTTAAAAATATTACTAATGTCTTATTTTAGAGATAAAGGGTAACAGCAGAAGTTTCCAAAAAATTGAAAATCGGAATTCTAGTTCATCTACAACTGAGTCGCAAAGTTGGGCAAAAATACGCTTCAATTTGTGACGTGATCCTCTATATCTCGGTAACTACATATGTTAAAAACATAACTAACTAGTAGTACGTTCACGGCGTTGCCCGTGGAATCAGGACTTCAACAAAATGAAAAAAAAATCCACCCACAATGACACGAAAAAGTTTTGAAATCCAAATCAAAACAAAAGATACAAATTATTGTTTTCCCGCTTATTTTTCTCCTCGATAATGACATTTGACAGTACAGAGTAAAAAATAAACCTATATTTTCGAAAAAGTTTTTTTTTAGGATTTAAAAGATTGATTCATATAAACCAGGTAAAATGTTAAAGAATGAAAACCGAATGAAATCTTAAACGATTTCAAATGGAACAATACGCCTCGAAAGATACAGACAAACATAATTTCTAGAGTATTTAAATATATCTAAAATGAATCAAAGAAGAAAAGAGAAAGAGAGAAAATCTTTCACTTCAGATTTAAACTTTTAAGTCATATTATGTAAATAGCTCCTTGAAATCATATTTCATTTTTTCTAGCTAAACATATCAGCCGTTTGATTTGATTTGAAAAAGGGTTTTTTGGGATTTTCAGATACAAAGGCTATTATCCCCTATTCATTTCAAAATTCTTTTCAATCCGTAATCAAAAAAGAAGGAAAAATTGCCATCATTGGTCTAGAACTATAGCCGATTTGATTCGGTCAAGACAAAAAAAAAATGGTGCCCTCCTAGAAGGGCTTCCAAATTCTTTTTTTTTCATATCAACCGTATACTCAACTGTCAAACAGTATAAAAACAAACAAATTAAAAGAATTATCTGTCGACGCGAAGCAAAGGGGTTATGTCGTCACGTGACTTCGACGAAATGCATGTTGGGAAAATACGTCATGCGACCTTGATTAGAACCGAGTGAAGAACCGTAAAGAGAATTTTGAGGCGAAAATGTTTTAACACTTCAGAAAAAAAATAATTAAAATTCAACCAATTGTTCAATTTTAACCATTCTTGTCTTAAATCACGGAGAAATGTTATGTTTATTACTTCAACAAATTTCAAATTGATAACAAAATTAGAACGGCGGATGCAAGAAATTGAAATTCCAAACAAAGTGTATTAGGCTTAACCGACTATTTTTAAATTTTTTTTCAAAATTCAGTAAATTACGTTAGAAATTCAAAACTAATTCATTAGAACGGAAATCGCATGCTCTTTCCGATGGTGTGTCTATTTTTGTCGTACACTTATTTGAAACCATTCTATTGAGAAATTAGTGCGAAAAATCAACCAAAACAATATAAAACATTAAATAAAAATTTTCTAGATTCAATTTTAGAATTTCGGCTTCGAGGTGCACTCCGTCATCGTTAGGACTACCTGTGTGCCAAATTTCAAAGTTGTAAGTGCGATAGATTCGTTTGAACATCGCACGCAGGCACACACACACACACACACACACACACA
>BGPR01053979.1:0-10299 GCA_013235015.1 Araneus ventricosus | reverse complement strand
TCATATAGTTCTAACTATATATTATCATATAGTTCTAACTATATATTATCATATAGTTCTAACTATATATTCTGATATAGTTGAACTATATTCAACTATATTGAACTATATTATATGATATAGTTCAACTCATGCTGGGCATCATGTGTCATGGAAAATAAATACTTTCGAAAATAAGAAAGATATATTTTTCCTTATCCGGAACCAGCAGTCCTCCCCTTTCGCCCGGACCCCCGGGATTTATCCTCTCCTGCCCCCTTCTCTCGGCGGGCCTGATGAAAGACATTGTTTGATTGATACACGGTATTTTACATAAAAAGTGTTCCATCTCTTTCTTTCCTTATTATCTTTGGTTTATGTTCACACGATCGATGCATTTGCGGTGATAAAAGTGATCCAAACAACTACAAAACAGACCACCCAGTGACAAAACCCTTTCATTTCATGAAGCCCAACGCTGAAAACCTTTCGACGTGGTGTGAAAATATTGAAAATACCCCTGGCACGACCCTACATGAACGAAGGCATGGTATCATCATGAATTAAGAAAGACTTTTCTCACTTCTACCAACAATTAAGACATTTTTTCAGCTTAGTTTATTTGTTAATTACTGTTGTTGTTTTAATTTAATTTATTTTTCTCTCCTTTCTGTAATTCATCTTTACGCTGAGAGGGTTTTGTATAACCTTATCTGGTCGGTTCCCTCCCAGTGGATTAATAATAATAATAATTGGCATTCCATGTTTATGCCGGATAACTGAGATTCTACTGTAGTTGATGCATTAGATATATGAATAAATTGATTTCATCTGACAGAAGATAATTACAATTTTTTTATTTAATTTTTTTTCTTCAGAGAATAATTCTCCGTCGCTTTTTAAAATCCATCCAACAACTATTAAAAAGGAAATTATGCATTGAAAAGATTGGTTGAATTAGAACAATGCAAAATTCAATTTCAGTATTATAAAAACGTATCTACTTGAAGTTTGAACACATCGAGAATTTGTCGCTAAATAGGATTATCAATTTCCTATTTAAAAATAAAATCCTTAACGCTCACTAAAGCTTCAAAATATTTTCATTTTATTACAAATGAGGGATCCCTTTTTTTCTCTGATAAATACAGCAATGGATTTAAAATCGAGGAATTATTAACCGGACTACAAAAAAATGTCAGGCAGGAGAGGTTTTTTTCCATCAGAGTATTGGAGACATTACAGAATTGATTATCAAAAATGGGACTAAAAGTTTTGATCAAAAATACTCCAAATCTTTATCTGTTCACTGTTTGGTGGAGTTAAATCGTGTATGAGTCATACTTAGGGTTGTCATACGTCCGTATATACGAGACTGTCACCGTATTTCACTACTCAGTCCCATATTACTATTTGTCCCGTTTCATCCCTGAACTTTTCGTCATTATAGTTTTTTAATGAATTGCACCCAATTTTATAATTATGTAAATGATATAATTAAGAAAGCAAAATCAATTTTAAAATACGACTGGGCTAAAAAGGATTGCCTAGCATCATTTTTTCCCCTTATTTTACGTGTTCATTTTATTAGATTGCTTAAACTTTATTGAATTTTTTATCAGAGCAAACTAAACCATAACTTATCATTTTTTCTTCATGTTTTATTTATTTAGCACTTAAACATCCAGTATCAATGCTTAATAATTTTGGCAACCCTGGTCATATTTTATTATACTGCGCTCAACCTATGGTTTAAGCGGAAGCTGAGACTTAAATTTACCATGATTTTTTTAAAAAAAATCATTCACAAGCAAACGAGTGCAATTACATTCCTAAACGTTACTCACAAATAAGTGACCAAACTTGTTACATCTATAGTCAGTGACAATTCAAGCTTACAGCATATAGAAAACTACAAGCAACCGCATCACCACTGGATGACGTAATTCATGTTTCTACATGACTAGGATAATAGAAAAAGCTTCAAGAAATTAAGCAAATTTCACTCTTAAAACTAAAGATGTATGGATTCGTGTCGTTAAACACTAAATTTTGCTCAAATATAACAATTACTTTTAAATACTTGCAGTAATACTTAAAACGATTTAATGAGCGTGTTGATACAGTGCGCAGCTTTTCCCCCACTGTCAACTTGAGCTGTCACTGACTCTAGATATTCTTACGAAAATCGTCTTGTGTGTGTGCGGTGAAAACAGTCCAACAAGCTGATAACAGAGAAACGAAGCTTTATTCACGAATACTCCGGAAAACACGAACACAGGTCACAGGAAAAACACAGCACTTGCACAAATTGGCAGCACAAACACACAGCAAATCACAGATAAGAACAGCAATAGCACGAACAAAAAGCGCTCAGCGTCTAACAGCTGATCAACTCACGATGCGAACAAGACTCCAAAGCTCCGAAGACGTTCAAAGACGATTGTCTCATCTCAACAACTCCTGGGTTTTTATACCTTTCCTGACAGGATATGACGTCACATAGAATCATCTAGTAAATTCTGTATATCTCCATCCCTAATAGAGATATCGAGAAAATTCCAGCATTTTTAGGTCTTTCATTTTGACACCATAGTCGCCAAAATTGTCGTCAAAATGGTCGCCAAGGTAGGGGTCGTTCGCCTTCCTTCCCCTATAGGTAGTAAGAACCTATGTAAATGTCTCTTTCCAACCATAAGACTAACATTGTGGGAAAGCGACATTGCATGTTCGTAACAATATGGTGATCTATATGAGCTTTGCAAATGATATTCCCACAATCACCATATTCATATATTTTTTAGTTTTTATTGCCTCTTTTTAACACAACCGGTATTTTGACATGATAATGTTTTTAGACTGCATATTATCTGTAAACTGCCTGATGCAAAAAACATTCCAAGTCTTCTGCAGTTGGACATAGAGCTACCAAATCAGTCACGTAGTTATTTCTAGGAAATAAGTGATCACTAAAGAAGGGTTTTGCAAAATTTTAATTAGAATTTTGGTTAATTAAAAATTAATTGAAATTTTAACATTTTCCTCAATAGCTTCGGAGCATATTACTTCATAGTTTTACGCCACTTTAAAATTCACAAAATTAATTTTTCAATGATTCCAATTTCATTTCGGTGCAATTTTTTCTTTAATATTAACATTATTGATTTCTTTTTGCAAAATGTTATATGCAACGGCTGATGCAATAGATTTTTGCATTCATTTGCCACTAAGATGCTCTGTTTAATTGTGGAGTCGGCTTTTATAGTATAAGCTTTAATTCAAAAAAATTAGTAAATTTACATTTCAAAAATACTTAATTTTCATAATATAAATTTCTTGTGTACTTTTTTTCCAATTTAATAAAAGTATCTCACATTTTGTATTATATTGAAATAATATTATGAATTTGTGAACTTATTTGGAAATGATAGCGAAATAGTATTATAAAATTGACGGGAGGCTGTCTTGATTCAAACAGCCGCTGATGTTAAAGGCGTAGGACTACTTTTCTCGTGTGACACTTTTGTTTCTCGAAGTATATATATCCTTTATCTATAAAATAAGACACTAGTTATTTTTTTAATTTATGTAGTTACCGTTATGTAGATGATCTCCCATACAACGTTTTTTGTGACGTTTTGGCGTGTGAATCAAATTCCTTCCTGAGACCCAAATGGGAGGAACGTAGTTCTGCGTTAAAAACGCAGGCAATAATAAATAAGGCTTTCTAACATGATAATATCATCATGCTACGATATTTCGAACTAGAGATTTGAATTCTCTTTGTTTTTAGTTGTAAATGTCAAAACAGAGATGGGCACAGTTAAGTAACCAGGAGCCAACTGCAATTATATAGATTTCTGATCATTATTGTAGACTGCACATAAGTGTGAGTAATTCGCTATGGAAAATTGAACAAACTGCTATACCTCACACAAAAGATTATAAAGGATGCAATAATCAATTTAAGAAGAACGCAGTTTTAAGATTTTTTCAGTAGTATTTCGCGAAAACAGCTATATCTCAAAAACGTTTATTTTGGCACGAGTCCCCAATTGCATTTCTGCATCCACTTTTTGCTCTGCTGTCTAAAAACTTCTAGAATTTTCTCTTCGAATAATTAATGACTCTCTCAACAGATGCATAAATATCACCAATGGAAGAATTTTTATCAAATTTCTTTTCATAAAAATAGACGAAATTGGCAAAGCTCTAATAATTCAGAAGCAATAATTGCTTTGTTTGATTTTTGCGTTAGAACAATTCTTTTACCAGTTATTGTATCATCTAGTATTCTTCCTATCATCGAAAACGGAACTTGGATATTCCTCAAAATTCCTTTTATACTGCATCTAATTTATTTAGTTAAGCTCTATTTTTGCATAGAATTTTGAAACAAGTTTGACAATAAGCGAAGAAACTTGATAAATCTTTTATATTTCAGTGTTGTCTGCTCTCATTGTGTTCACGCAAAAGCGCACTATAATGCCAAATATTTCTCTGCAAGCAATAGTAAAGATTTTAGGCCACGTATACAAAAAAAATGCGTATTCACATAGTTAGTTCTTCTTATATTTGTATAAAAATTAGGCCTCTGTTTGGACATAATTTTTATGTTATAATGGTAATTTAAAAATATACCCAACGGATTATTGAATGAGTTTTAATTATGCTAATTATTCAATAACAAATTATGTATTTTCTGATGGACTATTTAAAATTTATTTATTTTGTTATATATTTTGCGCGAACACATTTTATCTGTGTTTTCTGTTCTTAAAATTTGTTTATAATTTCTCTCTTATTCAATAATTGAAATTGCTTTTCCTTTAAAAGACAGGCACATAAAAATTACAGCATAATACCGTAATATCATTTATTTACAATAAAGCAATTACATTTATTTGCCTTTTACTTTATAACCAGTTTTAAAAAGAGTTCAGTTCCCTTTCTATTTTGCGTATAAAATTCTGATAAACTCATTCAACTGCATAATCTAAAAAAAATGAATGTTGAGAATCGAATTTTCAAATTCCCCTATTATACATCACAGGGCTCAGTATGATAGGTCACATAATAATCTTTTTAGCTTTTATTTAAATCAAGATGAATCCAAACTATTGCTGGCAAATATTACGATCCATAAAAAATGTTTTAGTGAAGATTTCGTCTCAATTAATTAAAAATTTGGTTTTAATTAAATTAATTGTTAATTTTAATTAATCAAACAATTAATATTAATAGTTAATTTGATAATTGGTTAATTTGACAGATTAATTTTATTTGATATTTAACTAAACATGTCGGCACCAATATTTGTTTAATAAATGTAATATAAAATAATAAAAAAGATAGATATTTAAATAAAAGTTTCCTATCTCCTTATATATATTGAAAAATAGCTCATTAACTTTAAAATCGTTTTGGGATTTTCTACCTGAGTATTTGCTTTTAACCGTCGATGGGGATTTAAATTTACTGTTCAAAATGGCTGCATTCATATCCTATGCTTCAAACACGCATATTAAATTTGCCACTCACAATGTTTTATTCTCTTATGTGTTAAGAATTTAGTGACTATTATCTCTGCAACCAGGGAGTTCTCTGAATGACCCTATTCTAGTAGTGTTTAAATGTTTCTTTCGCATATGACAAAGTAAGGTTTGCACAATTATATGGTAACCTAGATTAAATAAATTAATTTTTAAATCTAGAGTCTTTCTTCGTTCGTGTCAATTGTCAATTTCTTTTTACAGTTTCAGATAGGCTAGCTTAATGTTATCTACGGGATATTTGCACTGCTGGGATGTTTATTTCTTTATGACTCCTACCTGTTGAATGAGTATGTGTTGTAATATAAAAAAATTGAGCAATGTACTGGCTAATAAATCTAGCATAACTTTTTAAGAAGAATGATAAAACTTCGATATAGTAAAACATTTAATGTCATGAAAACAGAATCACGACGTAAATATTCCAATGTGTGAAAACAATAAAGTCATTGGTTATGTCTGTATTGATCAATATGTAATATTTCACTACTTTTGTAACATTAACGTAAAGGAATCTACCTTTGCCTTCCAGCTTGCCGAAAGGGATTTTGTTACGCAATTTTTATTCATAAAAAGAGAATAGCATAAATTTTGAATATATTTTTGTTGTTGTTATTTTTATTATTATGTTTTCGTTCTGTAATTATTTATATATAATTATCCTTAATTTAGCAAAAAGAAATTCAATTGTTGAAGTTACTATCATTTTCCCGTAACATATCAAAATCATTTCAATTCTGTTATCAAATATGGTAATATTCTTAAATGAATCGATTATGAATAAAATATATATTACTTACGTGGAATAAGTTTGGTATCATCCTTTTTCTATTACGATCACTTTAATCTTTGATAATTCAACATCGGAAGTAAAAAAGGCTTCTTTGAATGATAGTGACATTTTGGTTTCAGAGAACTAAGAACAGATGCACTTACTAGAATTAAATTCTGTGCCAGGTTCTGAACAAATACTTTTAAAAGTTTCCACGGCTTCCTGTTTGAACACATTAACGCTATATCTTTTAGTTATATTAAAACGAAGGAAATAATGGATATTTCTAGGAAAATAAATGTCTGAGAAACGCGACGCTATTAAATTTTTTTGTAGTTGACAAGAAATGCGTAATATATCTTATTTGCGTGAGATTCAAGATAAGATCCGGAAAACATAACAGAATTGAATTGTAATTTCTCAAATAACATGCGACTAAGGCTATATTGAAGTGATTGATTAATTTTAAAGTTGCGGATCCAAAGTAATTTTTAAAAATCATTCGCGTTTGGACTGTAAAAATGTCAATATTTTTAGTGCATAAGAAAGGATGAATTTAAAATAAAATTTTTGTAAAAATTGATTTGTTTTTACTTTTTCATGCATGAAGCTACATAGAGAAAGCATTGTAAAGAAATTTTCATAAAAAAAATCAATCAAAATTTTGTAGAATTCCGACGTTTCAGAACTTCCTGAATCCTGAAAATCATTTTCTATATATATTGAGGTGCATGCGACACTATAATTCCGAACACAATTAGTTGAATAAAATTTGTTATGTGGTCTTCACATCCAAATTTCAGATCTGTGTCAAATTTTCGCTCAAATTCATCCACTGTAGAAGGTACTCTTCTACAATACATGTCTTCATAATACTCTGAAATTGAACAAAAGAACAGCCACTTTTACGAAGATTCTGTATATATTTTTAGTTATTGTGCTTATGAACACTCGCGCTGCCATTTTGTCTACTGAAAATATGAAAAATATTAATTTGCACAGAAGTTTTCTAGGCTATAACTAGTAGTTATGTGAACAGTAAAAAAATAAAATGTCTGCTTTTATCAGTATTAGCAAAATAGCAATTAAATTTTATTTGCAGTTATCGATATATTTGGAGGAAATGTGAATGGAGTTCCAAAATGATAACAAATTAAAAAGAAGTTTGTCGTGATAAATAATCAAAAAATTTTACATAAATAAAAGATAATCTTCTTCAGGTTTGTATAGCATGAACCGTTTGGCTAGAATAGTTGGAAAAGCATACTTAAAAAGCTAAACAGTACATGAAACGGAATCAGTGAAACAGCCTGAGACGGAATTTTAAAAAATAAAAATCATTACACATACATCGTTTTTAAAAACTTCAAGGAATATTCATGCCAATTTCGAACAACTGGTTTTGTCGTTAATGCGTAACAAATAATATTAATAATAAATAGACTTCATGCCGAACGGTGGAGTTAAAAAACAGGACCTCGCTTCTTTCGGTTAAAAATAAGTTTTGGAATTTTTTTGAAAACCAGGGAAAAAGAGCTCGGTAATCAGACGGGCATCAATGAATGAATAATCTTCTAAAATTTAAGATGGCGGATAATAGTTTTTCTTTCGGATGATAATTTCAAAGTTGTCGCTGGAAAACATGGAATGTTACGAAATCGAAAACAACCGTGACAAACTGTCAGTGTAAAAGGTAATCAGGGATATTTTTAGAGTACTTTTATCGAGGCCAATCGAGAATTCGATTTTTTAATTTGCAAAACAGCAGCAAAAGATGTTAATAAAATCTAACAGTCAGCTCCAGAAAGTTTTCTGAACTTTAAATTGGCTCCAATATCTTTATGAAAAGTTCGATGGAACTGTCGCACAGACCTCGATGAAAAGCATTTTAAGAAACACAAACTTCTAAATGAACGTTAAATAAAAAGAATAAATAGAATTTTCCAGAAATCATTCCATTGTTCCAATTTTTTTGTTCTAAATTTTGCAGCTTTGAGTTCAATGTTCTCTATGACACAGTATCTTGATGACCACATAATCTCTTTCATGTCAGTTTTCCATGTCATGACGATTTTTCGTGAAAGCCTCACGCAACAGGATTTCCTATGTTAAAAGAAGAAAAAATTATTAATCGAATAAATCAACTTTTCAGTAAAAAATATATCACCTGTCTCGCGATAGTATTATATTGTTAAAAATAAAATCTCAAAACAATCTGTCTCGCTCACATGGTTTGCCACTACGAATATTTAATTTAGCAGTCCTCTCCTTTCCAATTCCAACATATTTTGATTTTCCTTTTTTCATTTTATTATTCCAGAGGATTTCGAAAATGTACACAAAAAGTATTATAAAAATACTTTTGTGTTACTCACACGTGTTAATTTATTTTTAAAATGTCATTTTTTTGGTGCTTTGATGCATGAACAAATGAACATAAATTTTTTTCCGTTTATTACCCCTATCGTGCGATCCAAAATTAATTTCCATGTTTGAATTTATTTTTCATGTTTTCATTTTGTTTTGCTACAATTTTTATTCGTAATTATTCAGCGGCCTTTCGGTACCTTCTGGAGATTTGTAAATTATGTTTTTAGAAATCGGTATTAAAACTGATCCCGATACCGGTTTTCTTTCATCCTTTTTAATTGATGCTTGATGCTTAGTGTCTTATTGCTTTATTTAATTTTTTCTTATTATATGGGAGGGAATTCCCTTGAAATATTTTAAGTAATCAACAGTTAATGCGAATATATTTTATGGATTCATCCTTCTTGAATCTCATTGTGTTAATTTTACATAGCACAATATTTTATTTTTCAACAACACTAAAAGAGTAAAAAGAATACAAGAAAAATTATTTTAAAAATTATTTTTCAACTTAATTTTTAATTAAAATTAGTTAATTAAGAGCCTTAATGCTTTAATTAAAATCCCTTTACTAAAATTAGTTCCTTCTTCAAATCAAAAATATAGTGACCAACAAATTTTATTAATAGGCTAATATTTTATTCAAAATTAATTGAAAAAGGTCAAATTGGCAATGGTGCAAACATGAGTCATTACCCATTGTAGGGTTAATAGAATATATTAATGTTATTTTCTAATTTTGTACTAATAAGACTCGATCAAAATTGTTCTGTCTCGTTTCCTCGCCTTTTCACCTAACACCCTGAGGCTCCCAAAATTTGAGAATTATTCACTTAAGCAATTTTTATGTAAAATTACTTTCAGTGGTTTGAATGAGAACTCATTGCCAAAGTGCATTTTATTAATTTTAGCGTAGGACTACGTTCCTCCCATTGGGGTCTCAGGAAGGAATTTGATTAGCAAGCC
The DNA here is from genome assembly GCA_013235015.1 of Araneus ventricosus. Lineage (NCBI taxonomy): Eukaryota > Metazoa > Arthropoda > Arachnida > Araneae > Araneidae > Araneus > Araneus ventricosus. Next base: position 660 of record BGPR01053979.1, on the reverse strand, counting down.
AAAAAGCCACAAAAAACATTGTGTGGGAGATCCTCTATATCTCGGTAGCTACATATGTTAAAAACATAACTAATGTCTTATTTTAGAGATAAAGGGTAACAATAGAAGTTACAAAAAAATTGAAAATCGGAATTGTAGTTCAGCGACTACTGAGTCGCAAAGTTGGGCAAAAACGCGCATGAATTGGTGACGCGATCCTCTATATCTCGGTGACTACATATGTTAAAAACATAATTAATGTCTTATTTTAGAGATAAAGGGTAGAAACTTCGGGAAACAAAAGAATCACGCGAGTAAGGTAGTCCTACGCCTTTAACATCAGCGGCTGTTTGAAAAAGACAGCCTCCCGTCATTCTTTTTAATTATGAAAAAAAAAACCCGGTTATTATGCAGAATGCGATCTATTTATTTGAATACAGAAAATAACACTATAAGGTAATGAAAGCGATAAAATTGTAAAGCTGTCTTCTGCACTCTAAGAGTAGCGAGGTTTTGCAAGTGGTATTACGTCTCTTTGGCTCCATTTGATATCAGGATGTGAAAACTTTATGATTATTTAATCGCTAGGTTATCATTTAAACTCTTGAATCGTGCTTCCATAACTACTAAAGGTTTTCATAATTTAATCCGTCTGCTGTGTGTGCGTGCGCGTGTGTGTGT
>BGPR01053978.1:0-10300 GCA_013235015.1 Araneus ventricosus | reverse complement strand
ACTGTACGTATCCACATACTCAAATGGAAATATAGGGTCGCCGAATTTCGACTACCTGGACATTTTTTAATATACAGTGATGGAGAAATAATTTTAATGAAAAACAAGTAGTAGAAGTGTTTTTGTAGATCATTTTTCTTCAGAGCAGTGTAATAAACTTTTTATGAAATACACTTTAAATTCGGTAAGAAGCAGCTTAAATAAATGTGTCATTGGTGCAACCAAGGAAACCGGGTGCCTTTTTTAGACCACTGGGTGCCCAGATTTAACCGCCAATTTCTTTAAGCACAATTAAAGCAAAAATATTTTTTGATTTTCAAATTCACACGGCACACAATGCATGAACCCAAGTACGACATTTTATTCGCTTTATCACTTCCTCTTCCCCTTTTCTTCCCTCACAAATTATATAAATGACACATATCCTAAGGTTTTATACTTTTTGATTCAACAATGGCTTAAGTGCCTTTTTACTGTTTTCTTTCCTTTTTCTGTTTCTACTTGTTCCAATTTTAGTTTATAAGGATTACTAGCAGTGATAACTGCTTTTTAAGCTATTCCTATAGTTTGCGATAATAGCCCAATTGATTTAAATGGTCCAGTATAGGCAACTGTTTGTGGACCAATCTGGGCAACCTTTCGACAACCCACCCCCTAACTTTAAACTACTTTCATAAAATGATTAAATTAAATTAGAATTAAAGACATTTCTTATCCAAGGATAGAATATGGTATTTCCCTACTTAATTTAGAAGAGTGTTGTGGTTTTTCGTCTATTGATAAATTATTTGATAGCCGATGCCTACTACAGAGTTGTTCTCTAATTGTAACCACGTACCCTTTAATCTGAAAAATGATTTCATACACCCCATTTACATCATTACAATATAATTTGCATATTTATTAATTTGCCCAATTATTCAATAGAATTGAAGTTATGATATCGGTCCAATCTAGGCGCAGGTCCGAATTTGGCGTTTCTTTCCTTACATTACCACTTTTTTTCAATGATCACCGGGTACCACAGATCAACAAAAGTAGTGGGATCAAATGACTCGCAAGTTGCGTCACAAATACAAGAAATGCAACAAATTCCCTAAATGAACTTTTCCTACACAACTTTCCACTACATATAGCAGTCAACATCGAACTAATCAGAGCAGTAAAACAATTCGCAGACACTCATTCTCGAGGGAAATTAAAAACACTTTCTAAAAACCTATGACTGATCCAAAATTAGCCATGCGCATACGAAATCAACAGAAAAATAAAAGAAAACTGGTTAGAAAACCGCAAGACAAAGAAAAACTATTGTTCCGATACAACAGCCTCTAGACAAAGACCACCCTGTAAAAGATGCATACAAATTTTTAGCTCGAAACAGACCTTACTAAAGAAACAATCTAAGTTACCAAGTTCTTTGTTCCGCAGAATAAACTATCATTCATGTCATAATAAACGAAACCGCTCGACTCCTTAAAATATTTACAATTTCACGATAGAGGCCTTTAGAATCATTTTTGTCGCGAAAAACTAGCCATTTAGAAATCGACAGTGACACAATAATTAACATAATACATCGTTCAAATATTTTCCGTGTTGGAAAAGGGCGGAAGACGGAATCAAGATTTTAATTTTTGTAATCTAATAGAAATATAAACATTACACCACAAAGTCATTATTGGTCTTGCATGGAAATTTGTTAGAAATCTGAAAATGCTCATAACCATTGAACGTTGTAACAAGTTTTTTTTTTTTAACAAAGTGCCTCTTCTGCAAATACAACTAAAATTTCCTCTCGTTTTTCTATTAGACAAGTAGGCAATTTCTTAAAGAACTCAGACTTAATCCCTCCCCTCGGAAAAACGACCCTAAAATCAGACATTTTAATATAACAATATAATCTACAAATAATATAATTTGTCTTACAACACTGCCATGTGACAAGTGTTCAAAGGGGTTACGGTACCAAAGGCGCCAGTTTTAGCATGCACCGTTAAGACAAAATGCAAGTACGTTTATATTATATCTTAAAGCCACATATGATGTGAAACAAAAAAAAATACTATGACTGGATAATATTTATATTTGTTAAGTCGCTGATGGAGACTGAGAATGAAAATTAATTTAGTTATTCTAACGTCCCTTTCGAAGCAATACTATCGTTATTATTACGAGCATCCTAATTCTGAACCGTGGTCAGACAACGAGCAGGACACCTGAGTCTCTATCTCCCTCTTCAAACATTAGCTCCACATCAGTGAGGTGACGTATGACCCCACCTCGAACGTCAGATTTAACCTTTACCAGGCCCATGTACATGCTGGTTAATTTTAGTTTAGTATATTTATATCAACATTCCATTTCGAAGCAATACGAGGGTACATTTGGAACGGTCCTCATAAATTTGAACCACGGTCAGATGATGAGGGCGAAACCTGAGCAAGTATTCCCTCTCCAGTTTTCCGCACCACACTAAACTGTCCACTATGTCAAATTTAACATATACCATAACCCTATACACGGCGAATACTAAGTGGTATCAGATTTCGAATCTGGAACTGTCATGCCCTAAACCTACAGAAATGGTGAACGTGGGGTGGAATTAGCTTTTCAACCTAAAACCCTTCGGTCCGACTTTATACTACCAGGCACGCTGCGGGAAGTTAAGGAAGGTAAATCTAACAGCTAACGTTTAACTATTGAAGACCATACGCAGTCTAGAGAGGTGCTTGAAAGGATCAACCGAGAGCAAAAGCGGTCAACTCCACTTTTCAAAAATGCGTTTTTACGAAGATGACCCTCTTCACACCTCGCTTCCCTAAATTGCAAACTGAAACACATTGCCGAAACGCTTTGAATGCCATGCAGTTTATTTTTTAAATATCATTTTGACTAGATGTGACAGAAAATCCACTTTTCTCAGAAATTTTCTCTTTTAGGGGTCTATTCTGGTACCCCCGGTTGGGTAGGGTTCCGTTGTTAACGTGCGGAACCCAACCCATCTGGGGGTACCAGAATAGACCCCTTAGAGATGACCACTTTTGTAGCGACACGACACACTTGCACAATCATTCCTGAGTTACAATATTCTTCATTTTTTCCAAGGACAATAGCAATGCAAATAGTATCAGTTTCTCGACTTTTAATCAAATGATAATAAGAATTATAGCACTCGCATAATATAACCAAAATAAATATTCAGCAATTTTCTGAAAATACCCATTTCAGAATCAAAAACCAAACTTATGACTGATATCAAATATAATTTCTAATTAACGCTTTCAAGGGCAAAATTTGATTTTATCCAGAGTGAAACCTTGTAAGCAAAACATTCTCCAGAAATTCGCGGGGACATGCTTTATAAAAAGTACTATTAACCCTTTATCTGGTTTGTCCTTACGACGCATGTGCATCGAATTGTCACAGTTTTAAACTTCATTTCATTCACAGACGTTATAATGCGTTACAAAAATTACGTGGCTTCCCATGTTATGTGGTTATCCATGAAAATTTCAACTGTCCTTTAAGTTCTCAAATGAATTAAAATAACAACTCAATCGCAAAATACATCATCTTATTAGGTAGTTGAGAAAACAAACCAGATAAGGGGTTAAAACCATCATCAACTGTCTTAAATGCATTATTTGACAAAAATTATTTTTAAAACTTGTCCTAACCACAAATTACATAGCTTTTGAACACGAGACTAGATGTGACAGACTTTTGAACACGAGATCTATTACCAATATAATAGCCGAGATCCGCCTCTCACTGATCCGGTAACGCTCTGACGTCACCAACAATAAAATTCGTGCCATAGCACTGCGAGACGTTAAACAGCATTATTTCATTGTTAGAGCACCTAAATTTCAGTAATTTTAAATTTACAAAAGTAATTGTCATTCGAATTTCAAGTTTAATAGCTCTAAAATAGTAAAATAAAATTTGCTATCGATTGATATAAAATTCATTCTCGCCATGATCAATAGTTCCCGACAAATTTTAAATTATATTAATCATATATTTCAAATTAATTTCCGTTTTTTAACAGAAAGTAGTAAATCACCTCAGTGATATATCATGCACTTGATATAGTTTGAACGCCACGATGCATCTGATTATTGATTGCAATCGTGATGATATAATTTGATAATATTTTTGGCAACGTTTGACAAGCAGAGAAGTACTTTGTTTTGATTAGAATTTCGAAAAAGAATTCCTTTGAAATTTTAACAAGCTGAGAATTTTATGGTTTTTTCTCTTTCTGTGAATATAGATGGCGCCAGGAAACTAGTGTTTAATGTTAGCGTAGGTTAGCAGTCGCATAAAGATTTTTCTCTTTTGGCATTTTTCATCATTGGATAAGTTCTTTAATTTTTAATTTATAATAGCTTATTAAAAGAGCTTGATGGCTAATATTTTTAATCATCTTATTAGCATTTTGATGTTTGTGTAATCTACTTTCTCGTTGATTATTTGCTTTTGTGTACTATTCTCATTAGTATCTTGTTTGGGGAATTCGGGCTATGAGAAGTGTTGTTTAGCGTAATGCTAGCTTCTTGCAGAAAATTTCCCAAATATTATTTTGAATCCATTTCGAATAGTTCTTAGCCCTTGAAAAAGTGGACTAGAATGGATTCCTTGTTTTGTTTTTTGGTTTTTAGTTATATTCGATTCACTCTGGGATTATTTTTATTTCTTTCCTTATTTATTTTTGGCTATCTCTGTATGATCTTGATTTCCTTTGTTCTTTGTTTTTTTGTTTAGCTGCTGCAAGAGCGCGCTTCTTAAACATTGTCTTAATTTTATCTATTTTCTCCAAATTTTTTATCTTTTAATTCTATTGTGTAATAACTAAAATATATTCTTTTGTTCTACTTTAAAGTATAAAGATTGTTTGCATGCTGTACATATTTTGTATATATTTTTACTATAATTTAATACTTTACAATCATGAATTAGTTTACTATATTTTTTACAATGAATACCGACGACGAACCCATCGCAAAAAGAAGGCGGATGACAAAGGAAATGAAAGGCAAGATGGTTAGCGAGGCAAAGACAGGAATCGCTGGACAGGATTCGTGAAGTAGATGCAGACGCTTACAGAAGACGCATCGAAGCCGAAACTCCAACACAAGCTCAAAATTGCCGAAAAATTCATGCTGGAAAACCACGCCTTCACATCGAAAGACAAACTCCAGCTCAATCTCAACCTCGCAGAGAAGTAAATGCAACCGTTCATAGAAATCGCATGGAAGCCGAAACACCAGCTCAATCTCGCCGAGAAAGAGATGCAGCCACTCATAGTAGCCGCATCGAAAGACAAACTCCCGATCAAACTCTTTCGATCATGTTGGAATTTACCTCGATGTGCCTGTCTTTGCACATGGATTGCTATGTGTTGCACTTTCAAGGTCTAGGAACCCCAATCACGTTAAAATTTACACAGACATCTGAAGTAGAAGGAAAATTGTTACACAAGATATCCGAAGTAGGAAGGAAAATTGTAAAACAACGAAAATACTTCCGTCACTGAATGTTGTTTACTAAGAGGTTTTGAAAAAAAGGAAATATAAATAGTATACATTCTCCTGTCATAAACATATATTTATTCTATTTGTTTTCAACCAATGCTAAAAAAACATTCTCCCGTATTATATATATGTATTTTAAACACGCCAAATTTGATTTTGAAATCTCGAATGAAGAGATAGACTGCACCACGCCATACCATGACGGGTGATTTTCTAGTTATGTAAGAATAGCCAAATTGCGTAGAAAGATACGAGAGTGGTAAAAGTGAACGTACGCGTCGACATCTTTAGGAACTTTAAGTTGCTTCTACTTAAGTATAGCTGTTTATGCAAGATGGCCATCAAAGGAATATGTTCCATCATGAATATATTGTTCATCGGCTGCAATACTGGCAGAACTCACGAAGAATTCACATGAATAAAAAAAATTGTCCCTTCAAAAAAACCCTCATCTTCTTCAATGATCTGCTTTATAAGTGCTTAAACTTGGGTAATTCAATAATTGGCTGAAGGAATCCTGCATTTCGCAATAAACTAATGAAATCTTTAAACCTGTCGATCTGATGTCGACTTAATTTTTCATTTCAGTGTTTGCATTGCAATCAGATTGAACATATGGAATATAGTTTAGTATAAATTTAGACTGCATCTTTCTTTACAGCTACTCTTTTGGGAAGAAGCCCATGACCTGCACAGTCGCATACTCAGATTCGGTAACAAACTGTCTGATATGAGATACGGACCCATACGAACCTTTGGTCGTCCATTACCTCTAGCTCTTCCTGAGATAAATAAATTTGCTCTTTAAAGAAATTGTACAATATGAAAAGTAATTATATCCGCAGCCAAAACTACTGAGGAAAATATTCTCGATGATTCTACCTAGGATATAAAATAAAATAAAATGTCAATGAAAACCATCCCTAAAATAAATTATTTGATGCAAAAATGCTGGCGATGCATATGGTTCAAATGACACTGAAAACTCCGCCTACAAGGCTGTACTGCATCGGCCTAGACGGTGATAAGCAATTACAGGCAAAAAGAGAAATTCGCACACAGAGAACGGCAAGGGTCGTATAGAAACTGAATTTTAAAATGTGTAATTTCCGTAACGAATTCTAAGACTCTGCTAACTACCTTTTAGTATATGGGAGTAAGTTCCCATTTGTTTGGAAATAGTATTAAATATTTCTGTATAAAACAAAGTTCTTTCAAATATATCATACTGTTAATAAAGTAGAAAGCTCTGTCCGCCTAAAAAAACATAATGGCGAATATCATTATTTATATTTTAGGTTTATTTCATTCCTCGATACGCTGTGTAATTCCATTTTGTTTCTTGATTAGATCATTTAGTCTGAAATCAATTCGTTCTTCAAAGCAATACAGTGAATACTTGTATAGAAAATTGTCGAATAGATTTTGTCTTTCCACTGATGTCTTTGAGTTTCTATCATAGAGGAAAAAAATACACGACCTATAACAAGTAGCTGCATCATCTATGATTAAAAAGGTCTGATGCGAATCCACACGAGCCTTTTGGCTTTCTCTAAATCCTCATTTTTTTGACGATGAGATAAAATATTCTTGTGATGATACAATGGGAAAAGTTAAATATCATAAGTTAGGATACAAAAAAAAAAACAAAATAAGATAATAGTTATAAAGAATAGTCCAGTCCTTGAAAGGTAAAGGCGAAACTGCAAAATTAAGTCCAAATGCATTGTCCGAATTATCGGATTATGCAGTTCTAAATTCAAAAGAACAATTATACAGTTTCCTTCAAATCAGATTAGAATCCTAGTTTTCTATGAAGCAGTACATTTCCAAGGGAGATAGAATGATGTGAAAGAGGCTTGTCATGCTGTCCAACAGCCAAATGGAGCCTAGTAAATTGGAGATCCATAGGAGAAGCATCCTAGTCGACTCTATATAATTGCATGCATATCGTGCACGATTCTAGCCAGTTTCAATAGTCATAGAAAAAAGACATCTATAGATGCGTAGTTTTTCAGCATCCTTTCAGTATGAGAACTATACACAGCTGACTTCATCATCAAGAAAAGGTATTCTGGATAATTCCGGAGCAATTAGTAGCTCTGAATCATGTCTATATAAGGCAGAGTATGAAGGAAAAAAGGATATTAATAATACCAAAATGGAACGAGTAAAATAGAGTACAATATTTTATTCTTAAAATAGTATTTCTCTAAATAATCCATAGACGATTGTATGGGTTCCTAATGAATAATTTTTACAAACCAACTCAAATGGAACAGAGAAAATTCTTCCACCTACTAATGATTCTGTCATAATACCCATCCTCCTAAGGCTCAGTGAATATTCCCCATCTTTTGCGTTAATTCTTTAGATGATTCCAATCAAATTGTTGCTTTTTTACTTAAGAGGCTCTTGTATCCAGTTTTCTGACTAAATCTGCTATAGATTTTCGGCTTCAATATAATGTATTGAAAGGGGCATTCCCAAGGAAAAATATTTCAATATAACTTTAATTTATAATCTATTGAAAGCATTTAGGATGTAAAAGATTTAAAACATTCTTTTCTCAAATCCAACTGCTGTCACTTGCGAAATCGTATGCGAAAAAAAAGGCGGATATTTCTTTTAATGAATACTACACTATACGCAAATCACCTTGCAAGTTATAAATAACATTTGGGAACTAAATGTAATTTTGAATTCTAAATGCAGATATAATCCTCTTATAAGAACCATAGTCCAGAAATTGGGAAATTTAAGGACATCCAGAAAAGAATGGAAAATGGAGTGCAAAAAATGTTACTCACATTCATTTTATGATAAATTACCTTTCTGGTACAAGTCACCCAATTTAGAGAGAAGTTGATATCTTCTGACTGATCTGAAGCTGGTGGGATGGAAGGAAAAAGAAAAGGTCCGTGAAGAATAATGATAACATTTGAACGATTCTTCCGTTCATCCTCTTTAATTTTTTGAGTTTTTTTTAAGTTTCTCTTGATTCTATTTTCAAGCAATCTTCTAACAGTGCCAACTTTTCTCTTAAACTGAACGCTTCTCTATAATATCACGAGAAATGATCTTTTCACTATATTCTGCATACTTTCATATTTATCTACCTGGTGCAATTGGGATTTAAATTATATGGCCATTTGTCTTATAAAATTCTCTTAATTTCTGTGGAACTGAGACGTTCTAATTTGATCTCAGTGATACTTAAATTGCATGGCTGCCAAAGCTCTCACTTGTCTCACTCTGGAAAATACATGTTCCAGGGCAAAATCCGTCATCTCTTGCCCTGCAATTTTGTGTTTTAAGTGAACAACTGTTTAAACATTTCGGCTGTCAATTTATACCGTTTCAACAAAATTTGTATAATATATGTAGTATATAATTTGTATATATTGCAAAATATGTTCATAATATTTAGTCACTTCTCCAGGTTCTCTAGCAATTAGCTGAACCATGTCGTTGAGAAGTACATTGATGAGATGTGAAGCCCATAATTCCTGCTCTCTTCACCTGCCGTTGAAATAGAGTTAGGTATAAGCTAATGCCCACTATTTTTGGATCAAATTTTTGTGTCAGATGATGCACATCTTGAGAAGACTGCACTCTTTATCTTATAGTGGGATCGATTTTCTTCTCGTCTGTCTCTTATTTCATCTTCTTTAAGAGAAACTCAATTTCTCTCAATTCTCTCTCTCCTTTTCTTTAATCGCAAGTTCTCTCTCTTTTTCCTTCACTTTAGCCGCCATTTCTTTCTACTTTTGGATCGTGGATGAATTGTTTTATGTACGCAGTTGTTATCTTAATTTTCCCAAATTTGACTCTTAATTTTGGGGGAAAGTGCAAGCAAATCGGACAATTTAAGTTGGAAGTGCCAAGTTTAGACATCGGGTAATTCAGATATCACGATCAGATAAAAAGGAAAATTTAATTTAAAAAATTATTGTAACCCGTAGTGCAATTAATTACTTTCTGGAACTATTCTGGTTATTATCTGAAACAGGAAACGAACCGATCAGAGGCAATAATTGATAATAGAGAAGAAAAAAATACCTCTTTGAAAATTCTTTTTCGTCGTTTAATTAAGGCGATTTTTTCACCACTCGTAATCGCATCGATACTTACATTTATGACTTTTGGTATTCATCTTGTATTTCAAATATTTTATTCTATTTTATGAAAAATTACAGTTGTTTTCAGTAGTTTTGACGAACGGTGGTATTCCAAGTAGGGATATTAAGAGACGTTGCTACATTTTATCAGGTCATCTTCTGCTATAATAGTACATGCGGATGGATAATTGTCATTAAATGCGTCTTGAATTGATGCAAATTATCGATATTATCATTTTGAAAAAATATTTATCAATCCGTGCGAAAAAACTGAGACAAGTGATCTGCAAAAATGTCGTGCCAAATGCAACTAAATATGAGATGAAAATCTTAGTATAAATAAAAGTCATTGTGGCTATGTGGGTATGTGGCTATGTTCCACAACTCCTCCTAAACCAATGGACTATTTACAACCAAACTTTGCACACTTATGATTTAAGACAAGGGGAAGACACTTATGAACTTTGCTAAGTCCAAAAGTTAATTAAATAATCAGTTAATTAGAAATTAACCGAAACTTTTTCGCCGTAACTTCGGAGCAAATTGTTCGACAAAAAATATTTTTATACCATCTTAAAGTTCAAAATTTTAGTTTCCAATGATACCAATTTTATATCTGTGACATTTTCCTTTTAATTT
>BGPR01053977.1:0-10300 GCA_013235015.1 Araneus ventricosus | reverse complement strand
ATTTCCTGTGAAATTAAAAAATTTATTTCCTGTGAAATTAAAAAAATATATGATCTAAATGAGCTTTATTTGAAAAAGAGTAGATGTTATTTAATAATTTGAAAAATACTTCTAACTTATTAAATTATATATACATATGTTTTAAATTATTGGTACACTACAAACAAAAAGAATTTTTTTAATTTTAAATGATGTTCTAATTTTTGAATTTATTTATTTCAATTTAATTTCTCTATTAAAAAACTTAACTTAGTGAGAAAAAATGTTATTTTAGGCGTTTCGGCTGTAAAATCACATATATATATCGAGGGAAATTATTTATTTTTAAATTTAACTATAGTCGAAAAATTTAAAAATACAATATATACTTTATTGTTAACATCGTTGACATGACAACGGTGGTTCTTTTAATTCACGCCAGAATGACATAATCTATTTGTTTCGTGCCACAGTCTAAGAAGAATGCAACGTTAAATGAGTTCCCATTAGTGTCTATAGGAACGAAACCTCTGTTTTTCCTAACCTACGAAATTATGTTTACCAGCCCGGATTTAAAATTCCAAGCTATATATAAAAGATCAACCCGCAGATGATCATCATTTAATGTGTTTCCATTAAAAATGAAATTTTATATAGAATTTTTTAAAAAAAAAATAGTGGTAAAACTGTTATAAATACACCTATGCATAAAGATGGTTTTGGAAGTGCGGGGTGCAATAACATTTTTTTTTTAAGTTTCGGTTTTAGTTTTTTACAATCTAATTGCTTGGAATTATGAAAAGACCAGTTGGAGTGTTTCCCCTCTACTTTCTCGTATACCAATACAATATGGCGCGGTTTGTGCTTCTTAGAATAGTGAAGGAAACCGAGTATGCATCTTGAACGCCTTCCGTTCTTCTTGTCATTAATGTCTATGGGAATGAAACCTCTGTTTTCTCCTTATTTATGAAACTATGTTTACTAGCCCGGTCATGGAATATAAAAAGCTAAGCTTTAAATGAAAGCACAGTCATATATCAATAAAATCACAAGAATGAAAAATAAATGTAGAATTAAAATAGTGGTAAAACTTCTATAAACACACCTATTCGAAACTAAATATTAGGTTTTATCTAAAAAAATTAAACAATCAGTAAACAATAATCCTGATAAGCTTGAACGGGCATAATACAGAAGAAAATATTTTGTCTTATATTTACTTTCTCGTATACTCGTGGTATGCCGTTCGCGTTTTACTGCCGTTTCAATTATTTTTTCTCCACAATACTTAGGGAGACGAGAAAGTTTAGTTTTCATCCTTTCGACTAATTTCTCCATGTTAGTCCAAATAATATATTGTGAAACGGAAATTAATGATTGTAGTTTGATTTAAACAAAGATGTGCCGCTGTAGCAGGGAGAAAAAATTACGATAGTAATAACAGTTAAGCCTAATTCTCTTAAAACGAGATTGCTTAATTGACCGGGTCGGACTTTTTTTCAATATACTTAATCCATGCATTATTTAAAAAATATTGCATAGATTCTGTAAATAAAAATGATAAGTTTCAAGATACGACTTTTAAACATCTAAACATTTTCTAAAGAAAATGCTAAAAGAATGTTTTCTAGATCTGACTCGAATAAACGTAGCTACAATGCCGGTAGAAAGACTTTCATAGTGTTACTACCATGGAAAGTCGCTTCCCATCAATGTTAGTCTTATGGTTGGGAAGAGAGTTTACAGGGGTAAGTATGAGGTGACTGGCAGCAGCCAATCCTGGACCCCTGACGTTGGGGACAAACTTGGTGAATTGGAAATGAAATAGGGGATCTCAAAGGTACTGGAATTTTCTCGATATCTATATTAGGAGAGGAGATACGCTTGAATGAGCTAGATTATTCCATTTGACGTCATGGCCTGCCGGTGGAGACTATATAAAAAGTGCTCTTGGATCACGGAGAGAGTGAAGGTTGGTCGACTGGGATCGCTTTGGAGTGCGAACGTCTTTAGAATCTCTCTTTGGAGTTCTATCCGCTGTGCGAGCTAGTAAGCTGTTAGACGCCGAGCGGTATTGTGTATTAGTGCGTTGATCGTCTGGAACGACTTTGGAGTTTCGTCTGCTGTGCGAGTTAGAAAGCCGGTGAGCTGAGTGCTATTGAAAGTGCTATTATTGTCGTTATTAGTGATTTGCTGACTGTTTATGTTGCTAAATCTCAAAGTGCTGAACCGTTATTACCTGTGAATTGTTGTCTGTTTACGTTGCTAATCTGTGCAAGATCTATTGTTTCCTGTTAGATGTGCTACGTGTTTTCCTGCGTATTTGTGAATAAACCTTAATTCTACCTTCTCCTGCGAGTTGGACTGTTTACACCATTCACCCACAGAACGATTTTTGTAACAATATTTAGCCTTTGATCTTATGTTGGAATGTTGGGATACGTTTTAACAAAAATCGTTGATTCCGAAAATAATAATAATAATTCAAAACTCCCTTATGTTTCAAAAAACTTATTACTTAATCCAAAGTTGGAAATTTCCAAATTACATTGTAAAAATTTTATTTTCAAAACATGCTAAAAATGAAGTTCAATGACGATTTATTTGACTAACTCATGTTTTAAATCTAATTAAGAGTTATTGAATATATAGCTCTTATATAAATATAGCATTTATATATAAAAGGCTAGATATGAAAGTCATTTCATACTTAGACTTCGCTTTAAAAAATTAACGCAGTTTTATTTTTTTTAATAAATTTTTCCGTTTTGTTAACAAAATCGTAATTATGTTAACAAAAACGACATAATTTAATTTTTTAAGCGTTTGAAAATTTAAATAACAAATTTCTTCTATGAACCTGTAAATTTTAGACCAAACTTTCAATGATTACGCTTGTAAATTTTTTTTCCGTCACAAAATATATTATCTGTTCCGATTTTATCTCCTTATTAAAGTAGAAGTACGTTCCTCCCATTTGGGTCTCAGGAAGGAATTTGATTCATACGCCAAAACGCCACAAAAACTTTGTGTGGGAGATCCTCTATATCTCGGTACTTACATATGTTAGAAACATAACAAATGTCTTATTTTAGAGGTAAAGGGTAACAACAAAAGTTACGAAAAAAATAAAACCAGAAAAGAGTCACGCAAGTAAAGTAGTCCTACGCCTTTAACATCATCGGCTGTTTGAAAAAGACAGCTCTACGTCATTTTTTTAAACAGAATTTTTCAAAAAAATACCAAATTTTTTAATGAATATATACACTCTCTTTTATCCATTTTATTTTTTATCATTGAATAATATTCTGTCACCTACGAAATTCAAAGATGTTCAGATTTATCAGAATCATTTAATTAAATATCTACGCAACGTACTTAAAAATTAAACTTCAGAAATTATATAGAGGACAGATTAAAATAAGTGAGCGACTATGTAAACTGTGGTAAATTTGTCGTTATAAACATTTAAATAAATATTTATAGATTTTAGAAATAGACATACTGTAATGACTTGTGTTTTTAAAGGATGAACGATAATCAAATAAATGAACTGTTACAAATCCATCATTTACTAACCGTTCTCTCTTTTAGATAATATAGCTGCACATTGCTGCTGATGTTTGTTTTAAAAAAATATCTTAACATAAAAGAGATATAACCAAACATAAATCTAAATAGAAACGATTGTGGTAGCTATAATTTATTACCCTTATTAATAAAGAAGGTTTAATTCTGTTGCATCTGAAACTTTAAATGTTATTCTGGCCTAATAAGCGGTAGAGAAAAAAATTCTCGGCGATAAAAGAAATTTAAGAGGACAATGCACAAATTTTATTGGGCATTCTCTCGGTTTGTTGTCCCCGTCGCATACTTCCGTTCAGCTAAAAAGCAATAAAAGGTCAAATTCGTGGAAAAAGTTATTTATGGCAAACAGAAATTCCTCGGTTTGTCTCAATTCTTCTATCGCAGGCCATTAAATTAAACGTTGTGTTCAGAAATCCGGACAAATCCGGTCGGACGTGCTTGATTAAAACGATAAATCAATACGGAAAGCTCCATGTTCGGGAGATAATGTCCTGTTCTTAAATAATGAACGGTTTTTCCTGTTTGGGGAAATTAGATTGCCCTAATGCAGTGGTTTCCAACTTATGGGCCGCGGCCCAGTTGTGGTCCGCAGATAACGTATTAGTGGGCCTCGGAACGCTAGTCAATATTCGAAGTCAGGGACCTTCAAGAGTATTCACTCGGTTTTTTCTTTATAAAACAATATATTTTTAATCATTTTACAGAAAGCTTTACTAAATACTGACATTACGTGCATATAATATATATATATATATATGTGATATTTTAATTTTTTAACTTTCTTAAATAATCTTTTAACGACACCTCGTTTTAATTACTTCTACTTTCATTGTAATAAGCACTACAACTTTCTTTTCGAGTTACGAGTCTTTACAGGGGAAATTCCCATTTCTGGATACTGAAACTTTGTGCGCATTCCTATCTTCGCTTTTTCATTCCAACATGTAAGCGAATAACACCATCGCGCTGCTTGCGCGTTCCCTTTTCCAATCTGGTCATGGATACTCGTATAATATGATTATTTTAACTATTGAAAAGTAACATACTATTGTCTACGATGGAATAAATGAAGATTTAACAACTGCTGTCTTTTCCTTAACAACATGGATTACTTCACCTTCAAAACCTGATGTTACATGTATATGCTTGTATTTTTTGACTTGTATATTTACTTAGTGGGCCTCAAAATATTTTTTACACAACTGGTGACCCGCAAAACCAAAAAGGTTGGGAAACGCTGCCCTAATGCATTCCTCATTTCTTCTAATAATTTTTGGGAGAGACAGTGAGCGTGCGAAAATAATACGAGGGGAAGTTTCCGAATAGGGAAGTGGGGAAATATTTGATGAGATGAACAAACAAGAATAATGCGATTTATGATAGGAAAAGTTCCACATTCAGGATTAAACCAGCGGGAATGGTCTCCCCTAAACTTTCTCGTATACTTCCCTAAGAAGGTGTTGTTTCCCCTCCACCCGCGTGGATAAAAAAATTCGAACTTGCTGTAACCCAGAATCCAATGACTATCAGAATGTTTTTCATTGTAGATTATAGTGATTGAAAAATATTTAGGTAAAGAATCAAATTCAAAGAGATGTGTACCGATTCCACTCTTGCCGGTTCAAGGAAAAAGTGACGTAATTCGCTCCATAGCTTTCGCGTGCACAGAAGATTCCTTCTAGTACGCATGCGCATAAAATCGCATTAAATCATATTTTAGTTAATTATTGCCAAATTACAAAAAATCACATGTTTGTTTAGAGAATAAGTAAAGCCTTTTTAAATTCTGCGTCTAAAAGACTATACGACTGAGAGCAAAAAGTTCTACATCATTCAGTACAAATTTTTCCGAAATCGTATCTTCTTAGGTTCTTAATTCTCTGCCCCTTTACTCCTTTGAGGACGACTGTCACACGGCTGTGCCAGTGGCTTAGAGACCGGGGGACAAGGGGGTATAGATGCCCCCCGTCGCCAGTCTTAGGAGGCGCCGTGGATTACTGCGTTTATCACTTTTTAAACCAAAATGTGATGAGGGGGTTCAAAAATAATACAACAATTCAACGGGCACCATTTACGCTTGCGATATATATATATATATGTGTGTGTATGTGTGTATATATATATATAATACTAATAAAGATGAATGTCTGTCTGTGTGTGTGTGTCTGTTGCCGGTGTACAGAACAGACCGTAGAACATAGAGCTACCAAATTTGGCACAGATATACTTTGGATGCTGAAGATGTGCACCTCGGAGCAGTTTTTTTTAAATTTTAATTCAAATTTAAATTATTTAAAAATTAAACCAAATTTCGTCGTTTTTTCGCCAATAACTTCTGAATGAATTGATTGAAAAAGAAATTTTTCATGTCATTTTAAAGAGCAAAAAATTATCTTTCCAATAATACCGGTTTTATTATTGTAGAAAATTTTGTCTATTTTTTATAAATTTTTAAAGTCATCGGAACTTTAAGATCGCTGGTTGCGAAAGTAGAAACTGACGTAGGGGAGGCGGGGCGTAGCGGCTGTAATGGCCGCGAGTATCTTCAAAACAAAATTATTATTGTTGTAATCGCTTCGGCAGTTCATATTCTAAAAATGGAACGATACAAAGAAGATTAGCATGGCCCCTTTCCAAGGATGCCACGCAAAATGGTGAAGCGTTCCACATTTTTAACACTGATCTGAGAGATGCGCTTCAGCTCCTATCCTTAAAGAGTTTATTCTAAATCTAAAATTAACCAAAAAAATTCTTTAAAAATCTCCCTAATAGTAAAAATCACTTCATGTAAATTGTAAGCGCTCCAGATAAATTTTATATAAATAATTCCCCTCTTTTCAGCATTCTTTGCCCCCCCCCCTTTTTTTCCCCATACTCCGTTACAACTCTTTCAAACGTTCCCTTCCACGGGCTCGGTAGCGTCGCCGTAGCATATTTTTCTTCCATCATTGCACCTCGAGTTCAGGCCGCGCGTGAAATTACCCTTCGTCAGTGTCAACAAATACTTCATCTTTTCCCCCTCTTTTTTGCATACCTAAAAGGAAATATTGGATTTTAATTCTTCCAATACTCTCATTTAACTTTTGCTTATTTTATTTGATACTATTTTCTCAGTAATTTTTAAACATTTTCTTTTTTAAGCTTTAAAATTCTCTCCTCATCTAAATTTTTCTCAAATTTTAAAAAAAATTTTCCACAATGTTATTATCGGCGATTAATTAAGCCTAACAGATAGCTTTAGAATAGTTTGTTGTTTTGTTATGCACAGAATAATTATTCAAGATTTGGTTTTTTTTTCTTTCTTTCATGCATTTCCATTCAATTTTTTTTTTTATTATTATTTATAAATGGATGTTTTTAGTGACTAGATTTAAATGGTTATCATGAATTTAGTTTTTCGTTTCACAAAATGTAGTGAAATCTCTTTTTTTTTCGCAGAAAAAACTTTATTTAGTTATTTTGAGTTTTAATTAGTTTTAATTTATAAATTAATTTTTGCTGAGAAATTTAATTATTGTACTTCAAAATTCCATTACTTATTATCTTTTCCATGTTTTAAAGAATATTTTCACTTAGTAAAAATTAAATATAAGAGATTAACTCAAAGTTCATTATATGCAAAAACATCCTGTACATTTTCGTTTTGTGTATAAAGAATTAAAATTCAGTTATACTAACTAACCTATTCACTGTTTGTGTTTTTAAATTCATTTCTTTGTCCTTATTGCAATTATTGCTTTCAACTTACAAAAATTGAAATGTTGAAAATGTCAGTCTTAATTGCCTTATTAGTATTAATAAAAGACTGGCGAACCAGCTGGTCGCCGTAGGCTGCTAGTATATATATATATATATAAAAGAGGAAAGTATGTGTGTGTGTGTTTGTTCGTTTTTTGGTTCTTTATGCACGCCCACACCGTTGGACTTATGGCGAGCAAATTTGGCACAGTGATGGATTAGCACAAGAGGGAGCTAAAGCCCTAAAAATTATTTTAAAATTCGAATTAGATTTTTATTTATTTAATTAAATAACAAAAATTAAGTTATTTTTAGACGTTTTTCGCCAATAACTTCTGAAATACTTACGGTAAGAAATTTATTTTTACATCAACTTAAAGAGCAAAAAATTATCTTTTCAATGATACCAATTTAATTGTTTTACAGTTTTTCTCTAACTGAAATTAACGTTTCAAAATTCATTTTAAACGCAATTTGTAACAATGTTTTCTATTGTTATAAAATCAAATTTATTGTTTCATCAAATCCTTTATTCACGGTTTTTACCGCTGTTAAAGGTCTTTAATGTAGGACTACGTTTCTCCCATTGGAGTCTCAGGAAGGAATTTGATTCACAGGCCAAAACGCCACAAAAAAAAAACGTTGTATGGGAGATCCTCTCTGTCTCGTTAAAAACATAACTAATGTCTTATTTTAGAGATAAAGGGTAACAACAGAAGAGACAAAAAAATTTGAAAATCGGAAAAGATTCACGCGAGTAAAGTAGTCCTACGTCTTTAACAACAGTGGCTGTTTGACAAAGACAGCCTCCCGTCATTTTTTATTTCGTAGCTTTTAACAAGCCCTCAAATATCCAATGACGTTAGTTTAGTTACTACTCGATGTTTCGTTTAAATTTTACAAATTTTTGAATGATTATAATGAGCGTGCAGCAGCATAGCGACCGGGGAGTAAGGGGAATATAGATGCGAGTTTTAGGGGCGCCATAGAGACAAAATATTACTGCATTTGTGCTAGTTTTTAAGGCAAAATATGATCAGGTGGCGAGGACCAATTGCGCTTGCTAAGCAAATGACGACTGGGGCAACTGTAATGGTTACAGGGACATGGGGCGGCGTTCTGTCTCCGTAGCAATGACGGGGATGGGAAGATGAAATTCCAAGCAGACTCGTGTGAAGTGGTTCAAAGTGCGGAGACAAATAGAAGAGGTCAGTTTAGCTGCTGGCCGAGGAGTCAGAGCCCCAGGAGAAGGCCAAAGAGAATGAACGAAAGGCGTTGCAGCGAATAATTGTTTAATTAAGTTTAAAGTGTTATAAGTACTTAGTCTTGAAAATATGTCTACCCCGAGCTACGCCGGGTATATATAAGCTAATTCTACGGGCACCATTTACGCTTGCGATATATATATATATATTCTCCTGGCGTCACTCACCCTAGTCACTGGTCATGGTGACAAAATGTTAGTGGGTCTGTGTCACTTTTTAAAGCCAAATACGATCAGGGGGCGAAAAAATACCATGCCCATGCCTTTGTTACAAATTATGGTTTTTGCTCGGTGTTCTGGGGAAACAAACTCTTTTTGGATTTATTGCTAGAGTTTTGTGTTCAGAAAACACCGAATTTTATGTTTACGCTCGTGCGGGATTTCCCTTGCTGATGACGCGTCCTGAACGTTGGCGTTTTGTTCCTTTCTATTGTTTTGGTTTTTCTTTTATAACGTGAACTTAATGTTTTCTTTTATATATATATATTCTCCTGGCGTCACTCACCCTAGTTACGCAACTGGTCATGGTGACAAAACGTTAGTGGGTTTGTGTCACTTTTTAACGCAAAGTACGATCAGCAAAGGGCGAAAAAATACCATGCCCATGGGAGCTATTCCCACAAGCCCAATCATTGCTGATGATTGAAGTTGGGAGGCGAAAAATCATATTATGACCCGGGCGCCACTTACCCTCGCTACGCCACTGAGGTGTGTCAGCTACTCGTAGCATTAACCCTTTGAGGACGACGGACACGCTGGAGTGCCAGCTGCTTGGCACATTCACCCCCGACTGTCACAAATACGTGGCGGCTCTAGTGGCGTTTAGCTACCAACTGTCACGATGGCGTGATATCAGCTTCAGTGTAGTTAGGCTTAACTAGACTTAACTAGAAACCGGCCCTGAACAGCAACGTACGTTGAGAAACGTCGGCCAGATATAACCGCACGTTTTCCGTGCGGCCGTCCTCAAATGGTTTAGTCTTGTCTTAGAGTTTTGATCAGTACTGATCATGTCAGCTTTAATCAGTGGAGGCTCGTCAGATCAGAAATAATCACTGATGCAAAAATTTTCACTGGTACTGGGCAGTGCTGCAGTCGCAAAAATAAGCAATGCCGGAACTCTCTATCCTGGTGACAAAAATGGTCCTGTGTTAAGGAGGTTTTCAAAATTTTTCCCTGTTTATTTCTAGTAAAAAATGCAGAGCCGGAACAGCGTTCCAGCTCCACTACACACCAGGTACTGGGTTTTCCATACTTGAAGACGTTTGAACAATGATCTAATCCGGTATACCGCGATCGTCATATTTATGTTCAATTTTTCGCTCAGCAAAAGCTGTGAAAATATGATGTCCTGAAGATCTGCAACGTTCATTTTTTCTTACCTCTAATGATAATGAAATTGATCTCTCCTTATAAAAATTTTCGTTTCAATAATATTTTAGAAAATTACACTATATAATCAAATGTACACGGACACTTCCGGATTTACATATTTTTTTCGAATTTCTCCAGAAAAGTTGGAGGAACTGCTCTTGAACTTCGTCTATATGATGAATGGAATTGAACTCACATTTTACTGTGAATATTCGGCCACGAGGGCATTTAAGAGACTGACCAGTGATGAAGACGAAAAGGAATTTCCACTCACGCCGTTTAACAGAATGTCGACAATGGTTTGCAAATTTCATCAATGATTATGTATGCAAATTTTTGTAAAAATAGCACGTGTAT